>VZZY01023496.1:278582-290148 GCA_013400335.1 Eurystomus gularis
AGCTAAGCAGGAGCATGGGTGAGCACGTCCGAGGAACCCTGGCAAAGCCCCTCTATGCTCTTAGTGATAGCGTGAGAGCAGGAGCCGGCCAGGTTTAGCCTCTTCTCCTGGCGCTTGTAAAAAGCAAAGCTGCTCTCGTACTTGGGTTGCCATTAGAAGTCTGGTTACTGCCAAAACCCGATACCCACTTGAGCGACCGATAATAAAAATCGAGAGGTTGTTGGTGTTCTCACGCTACTCGTGTTTCTGTTAACTGCTGTCGTTGGTTTGTTGCTAAAACTACAGCTTGTTGTTGCTCAGAGCATTACTCAAGCAAAGGCTTGTGTGGGGATAAATGCCGCTGAACCAGGCCGCTACTGCGTCATCCCGTGGGGTTTGGGGCCGGGTGTGCAGCTGGGGACCCGGCCCCGAAAGTGGATTTGAACGTGGAAAGACTGCACGGACTGGGCGTGGGGGAAGGTTTCTTAGGGACAAAACCATCATTTAAGTTTTGCCCGGGAACTGAATGTGGGATATACCTGCTGGGGAACAACAACAAAAAGCCAAACTACAACCAACAACAAACCTTTACAAATTAATTTTAGTTATCTCTATTAGTGGTAAAATAAGACTTTTCAAAGCAAACTGGAGGTAAAACTGTAATATTCTCATGATATTTCTTTATGAATAATTTGAGTGGCGTTTTGCACTGATTGCCAACCAGTATCCAGATACTTAACTCTTTTAAAAAATGCCTATTTATACCAAAATACTAAGGGAAGGATAAAGATACTATCCAACGTTAAGGTCAAAATAGAAGACTTACTAGAGTGGTTTATATAGACCTAAAAATGCATTGACTTTGATTAAATATCTTGAGACTATAAGAAGGAAGACTGCAAAACAGGAAGTTAACATTATTACAAAGGATTTGTGTTTTGTTTTTTTTTCTTTTTGTTTCATTTTTTAATTTAAATTCTGTTTCTGGTAAGGTGATTTGAGTTACTACTCAATCATGTTTGATCAAAATGAAATGTTCAGCAACTGTGCTACTCACCACAGAGAACTGCTAACTCAAGGAATCAGTACCTTTCATAAAGGGTAACTCCTCCTGCTGGTGCTGCATGGCTTTGAATTTTTTGTTCGTTAATAGTCTGAAGAAGTGATGTGTTATACTGTCTCTTCCAAGTGTGCATATTGTTTATTCACAAGTGCTTAGAGTCTTTGATTGGCTTCTTGGAAAAAAAAAAAATGGTCAAAGGTCTCTTAAGTTATTCTACCTTAAACAGACTGGAAATGTATGAACTGGAACTGCCACTGGGGGCTGAAGTATTCCTTGTCTTATAAAGAAGTTTAAACCATGAATTTAGGTTAATTAACTTATTGAGATAGAAATTGAGCTTTTGGGGTTTTTTTGCAAGCCTTGAAATTTAAAATTATAAGATGCTGTTTTCTGGACTTAACAAATGCTTTTGGTTTTTCACTTCTGCTTTTCCTTCAAGTTTTTCCCAGTAGCTGTAGGGTTAAATTGACAGGAATCTGTCAGGTTGCTGCAGTTGATTACCGCAGGGAAATTAAACAGTCTTCATAATTCCATCTGGCCCTTGCAAAAGCTGCCAGCACCCTTGATCATGGGCAACAGCTCTGAGCAGGGGGATAAAAAAATCAGAGCTGGGTAATAATAGTGGATGAGAACCAGCTGAGAGACTTGTAGAGGTTTCTCATCAAGATACAGTAATTACATCTTTAAAAGAAACCCCTTTTTAAAATTATGATGTAGTCTTGTTCCTATTTGATGGAAAAGTCCTCAAGCAACTACAAACAGGAATACTCAGATTTTTCTTGATGCCCTATCTTGTTTAAGAATATTGTACTAAGATTACAGGAGGTTTATTAAAACTGATTTGGTTATTTTGTTTCCAGTTCATCTAAGATAAGCTCTATCAAATATTTTCTGTCTGTGATTGTGTCTTTTGATAGGTCCCGTATTGTTGATAACAGGAAAAAACTAGCAATTTAAGGAATTCATGTTTTTCTGAGCATCTTGAGAAAAAATCTCCAAAACTATGAGAGCTTGTTATTCATGTATTTCCTTTGTACAGATGTCTCACTTTACAAGTGAAGATGAAGCTCTGTTACAGTCTATGCTTAGACAGTTGCTGCAGAGTGTGAAGGAAAAAATCACCGGAGCCCCGTCAACAGAATGTGCAGAAGAGATTCTCTTGCATTTGGAAGAAACAGATGAGAATTTTCACAAGTAAAAATAATTTTGCTATTTTTAATAGTTTGAAGGAGGTGAAATGTTTTAAACTATATTATTGATGGGAAATGTTTACAATTTATATTGCTATGTGATTGTGTATTTGTTTATGTGTATAGATATTTCTGTCATTGATCAACTCTCAAAAGATGATAATTTAGAGAATAAAATGAATTTTGCCATTTTTCTGGTTTGATTTTTTTTTTGATTTTTACTGTAATAGTAATTGAGCTGTTTGAGAGAGGAACTTAGAAAACTACCTAATTTAGCAAACTCTGATGCATGTGTGCATGTAATGTACTAAATGCACACATGAACAGAAGCTAGAAGAAATCCTCACTAGAGGCTATCAGGCAGGATTGTTTATAGCTGCTAGACAATATAATTTTGGTTTTCAAAATAAGGTAAATTTTCAAAGGCTCCTTGGCTTCTATATCTGATTGTTCGGTGGCTCATATTACTGAACTTTTGTATATCTTATCAGGGAGCTCTTTAAATTTATGTTTTGAATAAAGCAGAAATGTATCCCCATCACACTTAGAGCAGACTTGACAGTGGGACCTCAGTTACGTGTGATCTAGATTTCTGGAGTCCACACTCTTTCCTTTCCATGGTATCCTAACTTTTTAATTTTTTTTTAACTACATGGAAGATTTTTAATATGCATTTATAACAGGTCAAGAGAAATCAAGCTGAAATGACCTTGAAAACATTTTAATAAGGAACAAAGTTCTGTGACCTGACTTCTTAGAAAGCTGGTTTCATGCCAGTTTTTTTAAGAAGTAGCAGTGTACAGTCTCTTAAATTTTGTCTAGTGTTTAGCATTGTTTTGTCAGTGGTAGAAGTTAGGTAGAAGTAAATAAGAAAATAGAAGTACGATTTAGCTAAAATGTCTCTATAATTTTAAAATTCTCATGCTTTTATATCTTCCAATGTATAAAATGTATTTCTCAGTTTTAATCTTTACTACAGGTTGTATTAGATAATACTTTTGTTGGCAGTCCTGTGAATTTTCAGCACCAGGTTACTGAGTGACAAGCATGCGAGTACAAAAGGTAGTTATAAAACTAACAAAGTTGAAATTTACATGTAATTTTGAAAGAAACTTTTTTATGTAAAGGAAGATATGTACAATAAACCAGAGAAATACCTATGAAATTCTGTCAGTATTTTTTCTGAGGACTTACTAGAAGAATACACAGGAGAGAGTAAAGTCTGCAACTGGTGGAAACAATGCATATGTAGCTTTTCACTTTAGAACAGTGAAACCATGGCATCCATTACTCTTTCTGGCATGTAAAAAAATAGGGATCTTAAAGATACTTTTTTTTTATGACAAAAGTTTTAACTTTAGTGGAAAATCAGTGATGCTTTAAATGCAGAATGGGATCATTACTATCTGGCACTGGAATATTTCTAGAGGTATTCTAGTCTCCTTCATGAGCCACGGCAGTACAGGTTGGTTTTCATGGAAGGCTGAAGCTGTCATATAGCAAATTATTAGTGAGACCATTAAGAAACTTTCTCCTTGACCCTTACCTCCTGCATCCAGACTGCAAGCTCCTTTATGAATAGCGTGTGCTTGTGGATTGTACAGTATGCTAGTTCAGCTCAGCATTTTGATCAGTACTGTTTCTGCCTCGTGGTTATTTTGCCTCAGTAATTGTATCAGATTTTGAGGCCTTACTTTATCCTTTGTTCTGACTTTAATGTAGAAAAGAAATGCTCAGAATGCTCAGAAAGCTAATAAAAAGGAAAATGCAATCAAGTTCAAAATTTACGTGCAGTAGTAGAAATCAGGATTTTTAACTGTAAAAGTAGCATTTCTGTTGTATGTTTTCCTTAAAGTCAAGTCCTAGAGGGTTTTTTTAGCACTTTTTTTTTCCTGGTGCTTCCTTTGTAAACCCAACCAGATCAGTCTGACTTGATCCTGCATGTGAAGAAAAAAACATTCTTAAGGTGGAAGAATGATGCAGAAGAACAAGGCAGGGCATCAAGCAGACGTGAACTTGGTGGCATAAACAATGATGTGATTGCTGTGCGTTTCACAATAAAGCAATCACTGCAAAAATGTTTACTCTGGAAATGTTACTATCATAGAACAAATGGGAGAAAATTTTATGAAAGCTTTCACTCAGTGGAGAGTTGTGTGCAATTTCATTATTGCAGAAGTAAAAAGCCAGCCCTGAAGAAAAATTAAAATGCAAATAAACACGTTTGCATCTTTCTTGAGATGCATTTCCGATGTAAGAATGGAAATAAATCGTAAATGAAAAAAAAAAAAGTACTCTTATACCTCACGGAACTTAAGGTAGGCAGTCCAGTGAGGAAGTATGTATTGTGATACAAGATACAATTTTCTGTGCTTGGGGTTTTTTTTATGTATCTTGAATGTAGTCTTCTCTTTTTCTTTTTCCCTAATCAAGAAAGGGAAAAGCTGCTGCCTGTTGTAACAGTCATTATTTGCACTTGCATTTTGTAGCTTTGGACTCTGTACCTACATAGTGAACTAACATTTACTTGAATTTTTCTCTGTATCTATCCAAATTAACACAAAGTAGTTGCACATCTGCTTTTGATATAATGAAAATATGATGCATCTACTGTTTATGTATGATTACTTTTTTGTTTTTCTGTTTGCCTCGTCCTTTGTACAAATCAGAAGACTAACAAAAAAATGTTTCTATATTGAGCACTACATTTTAGCAATGTCTATAGCTAATACAGTCTGAAGACCCAGCGAGTCTTTCCTTTGAAATTCCCCTCTAGTTATTTTGCTTGAACTTCTGTGAGTTTCTAATAATAAGAGGGCAAAGCGCCAGTTTTCTTATGTTTAACACATACATGTAATCCCAGACATCTTGCTTGTCAGTTTGAGTGAGATCTGCATGTTGTCACAATACACAGACTTAAAAATGCTTATATGCCAGAATAAAATAGTGTTTTTTCTGTATTTTCATTTTGTATGTATACTGCATAAATACTAATACTAGATAGACAAACCATAAGGCAGTGCTGTGGTCAGGGTGCTCCAAGTAATGTTTCTTTTGGAATTTTAAATTTGAGTTTATTGATAGTTTATGATGTTTGTCCATAAAACTTTAGCCTTTTTCTGAGTAGTTTTTTACATTTAGAAGAAGCTCAAAAGGAAATTAGAAACTACTTGGTATTATATTACCTGGAATATGATGATAATAACCGTATCAAAGAAAAAAAAAACTTTAATATGTTTTTTTACACTGTTGAAGTTTATTTCTCTGGAAGTCATAAATCCTTACCTTAAAATAACAGGTATTCTGTGAGAGAAGATAGTAAATGTTAATATAATGTTAAAAATGTTTGACAGTGACCTCAAGGAAATCTGTTACATTTTAACTTTGTATATTTGTTGCAGCTATGAGTTTGTGAAATATCTTAGACAATATATAAATAACACAGTGGGATCTGTGATTGAAGAAGAAACAGAAAAATGTACTTCTGCTCAAAATCAGGGCGAAGTATCTGGCTACGATACACTTGTCCAACATGTTACTAAGAAGACCCGTGAATCAAAAGAGTGAGTGTATATACACGTAATATGTGTTTTTGTTTCTCCTTGGTCTTTGCCTTGATTTCTCCTTACCAGAACATCTTTTGAAAAAGTAAATTATGAACCAATGGGTAACAAAAGTGATTCTTTGCTTTCAAAAATCAGTGCAAAGCGATTCAGATATTCCCACCCTACATTGCAATTTGTCATGCTTTGTCTCACTGTGGAATTAGGATTATGAGCTGCTGTGTAAAAAGATTGGTTGCAAATCTATGAAGTTTTTGAGGTATCTAGGGCTGGAGTTAGGTGGGGTAAAATTTGAGAGAAAAATCGCTACTTCACTATCTGCAAATTAAATTCAGTTGTGATATGGAAGTTGGCCTAAAGGAAAAATTGGTTTTATCAGGTATTAAAGCTTGATGATTTCCTTAGATCTAAATGGAGAGTCTGCATGACAGTGTTATTTCCTAAAAAAATAAAATATAAATTGGAATACATGTGTATTTTTTTTAAAGATGGCTTCTTACAGATCTAGCCAGGTTTCTTGTGAGAGTGGTATGTTCAGTCAGATCTGCTTTCATTGACCAGTTTAAAAATTGGAGTTTGAGCTATCTTGCTTTGTATTGTAGTGTACATGCCAAGATACTTCTGCAGTGCTGTCCGTCTAATGTAGAATTGTCATGTGGACCAACTGTGTATAATTATCCAGGATTTTTTAACTGAGACCATCATATGGCAAGAAATCAGTAGGTGTGCAAAACCACATATCAGTATATTACAGGGTCAGTGGTCCAGATTAATTGGCTTTGAACGCCTTACTTAGTAAAGAAGCCTTAATTAGCAAAACACTGAGTACCAGTTAAATTATTTTCTTAGTCATCTCTTACCTACTAAGTTTATTCACCTTCCTAGGCACATTAAAATAACTTTTCATTGGAAAACAGAGGCTGATAGGTCTGTGACTAAATTTTTATGCTTTGGATTTCAAATTTGTGTAGGCAGATAATTACCATGATTCTTTAAAGCAGTGGTCAGCAGTACTTATAAAATGGATTTTAGTATATACAGCTGTTATTTCCAGAAAATAGGTAAAACCTCAAAAGTTTAGTCTGTGTCTCACTTTGTTTTTGGAATTTCTGTAAAAAATCTTAACTACATCAGAATGCTTAAAGCAGCTCTTAAAGTATTGTTTCTTCAATTAAAACAGTATACTTTCATCATCATAGTGGATCAGGTCCTTCCCTCTTTAACTGTAATAGAGAGCCATGATGAGAGCTTTACTGAGCTTGAGCCATTATGATATGAAAACAGTGCAGTTAAAGTGAGCACCTGGAATGGTGAATGTTGAAAGATGAATAAAAACCAACTAGCCCTCCACTGTTTTAGCATCAGTGATCTTTTTTATGTGTTACAGAGGAAGAAAACAAAAAAGACCAAGTTTTGCTTCATACATTTAAGCCCCTAAAATGATTTTGTACACTACTTCAGATGAACTATTTTTTTTCACTCATTTTTACTGCATAATCTTAACTACATCTCCCTTTCTAGTGGAACAAAGATTCAGTAAGAAAGGAATTAAAAAGAAGTGTTTCTGTTCTAGAAGACTTTTATTTGTTTTCAGAATGTTTCTTATCTAGAAGTACACAGAAATGTTTTATGAACCGTGCTTGTATAAAACAGTCCTTTTCTTGTTGCCTGTCTGCAAGTGTTCTGGACTCTGAGTGTTATTGGGTGTCTCTGTGATGGTCTTAGTATCATTTCAGGATCATTCAAGGTTCTAGTTTTGTTCATTGCTATTACTTATTTTCTGTGGTAGGTAGTATGTTTAGAATCATAGAATCATTTAGGTTGGAGAAGACCTCTAGGATCATCAAGTCCAACCTTAATCCCAACATCTCCCTGACCCACAGACCATGTCCCGAAGTGCCACATCTACTTGTTTTTTGAACACCTTCAGGGATCGTGACTCCACCACTTCCCTGGGCGGCTTGTTCCTGTGCCTAACCACTCTTTCAGTAAAGAACTTCTTCCTGATATCCAATCTAAACCTCCCTTGGTGTAACTTGAGGCCATGACCTCTTGTCCTGGTAATACCTGCTTAAAGGTATTTGTGGAGAAAAATGTATTCAGGCATTTAACTCCTTAGTGATACGCTCCGTATTCTCATAGTACACTTATTTATGTTA
Organism: Eurystomus gularis; assembly: GCA_013400335.1. NCBI lineage: Eukaryota > Metazoa > Chordata > Aves > Coraciiformes > Coraciidae > Eurystomus > Eurystomus gularis. The sequence goes on from VZZY01023496.1 coordinate 286,537, forward strand.
GACAGCAGTTCCTAACTACACTTGTCTTTTATTTTCACCTAGAAAATAGCTGTTAGGATGACTGTTTTTCAGATTATGCTGTCTCTTTTTGTTTTGAGGATCAGGACCTTGGGGTTCTTGTGCTCGTTAAAAGTTGGTGGAAAAAGCTGCAATGAGCTAAATATGTCTGTATCTTACATTTTTAATTGAAGAGGTAGGAGGTTATTAAAGCACCATATGGTAATATATGTTTGATGACTGTAAAGGAAGCAATAGTAGCCTTAAAGTAAAAAATAATTTGAAATAAAATATTAACATTTTACAGTAGGATCTTTTTCTGAAGCAGCTTTTATTTTGAGTTGCTTCCTTGTGGATATTATTACTCAATTTATGTAATTTAGAAAAACTCTGGTTTTGTTGAAAGACCTGTACTCACAGTCTTGAATCTTGATGTGCTCCTTTCTGTTGGTTCTCCTCAAGGCCTTTAAGCAGAATTAAAATTGGATGTTGGATTTGAAGAAACAATAGCAAGGATGAGAACTGGCATGTTTTCTCAGGACAGATTTTTCCTTCTGGTGGATTCAGATTGTTTGTTTTTAAGAACCTCTGAGAACTGGATTATGTTAGTTGTATTTCATTGAATGGTTTTGGAAGGACAAAAAAGAATTTTAAGTGTATTTCAGAATATAATATCTGAAACTCTTAAGGTACATACGTACATGTTTTGTTGCTTATTTTGGATTTGCATTTGTTTTTAATGCATTTGTAAAATCAGTGAATTTGGGCCTAAGTAGCATTATTCACAACACACTGATTCTTTTTTTCAATAAGTGATTTTCATGCTCTTTAAAATAATCTTTACTTTGAAGATATAGAGAAATGATGCACGCCTTGAAGAATGTCATGATGATTGTGGTAGAATCTTTGATTAACAAGTTTGAAGAAGATCGGATGCATAATAAGGAGCTGGATAGTAAAACAAAGAAAGAACATGAGGGTGACTCTTATAGAGACAACTGTTCTGACAGCGACTCTTCATTCAACCAAGTACGATGTGTTTTCTCTGTTGCAGAATAAGCATGGTACTGCAAATTCTTTAAGTTTCTGTCAGTGAAGATTGAAAATAGACATAGAAAAAGATTCACCCTTCCTATCTCTGATATATCCTAAAACAAATTAATTACCCTTCGATCTGAAGTACTAAGCTTATACTAGCTATCTAACCTTTAGACAGCATGCGCTAGATGGGTTAATATGATGCCCATATGCTCTGAAGTACCTATGTAAGTACTGCATAGAAAAGAATAAAATTTATGGTAAAAGCAATACATCATCTAACCTTTTGTATTTTACTGTAGGAGCCAAGTAATGTGCAGTTCATTTTCAGACTACTGCACTATGCTATATTACTTACTGAGTGAATTATTATAAGGGATTTTATGAAGATACAGGGAACTTTTAAGTAAAGCAAAGCAAAATATGTAACAGTAATTTTGTTCCTGTAAATTTAACTTTGGGCAAATGGCAGAAAACTTTTAGAATGTTGACTTTGATGTTAAATTAGTATAGATGTTGAAGTTCTAATTATTAAAAGTAAATTAGATAACAGAAAGACAGATAATTGTAATCTTCATAGAATGTTAGGGGTTGGAAGGGACCTCTGGAGATCATCAAGTCCAAGCCCCTCTGCTGTTTAATAAAATATACTAATCATCATTTTATAATGCGTATTACAGAGTTATATGTTCATGAGTCAAGAACAATTGCAGCTGCTTGTAGAAAGGCTTGACCCTACTCAGCCTAAGGAAGTAAGTTCAAAAGAAGAAATAAAATGTTAATACTAATGAATGTTTGTGGCATATTGGAAAACATCAGTATGTAAGTACATAAGAGTTCCTATGTACCTAAGTGGAGTCTTGGTTTTGGTTCATACATTTTGGTTTCAGAGTAGCATGTGCTCTGCAGTGCAGTATTGCATTGTCCATAACCATCTGTTGCAGTGGCTACTATTGCAGCAAGTATCTTATGGGGTTTTCTAGGTGTTTAGGTGCTATACATGGGCATTTTTAGCTTAGAAAAAGTTGTTCCATGAGAAATAAAGTTATTGAAGCTTATTTTCTGTATATGTGCCCCTCGCCCTTGTTAACTTATGTATTGTGGTTTGTGTTAACCACTATCAGAACAGAGAGATGCCTGCTGACTTACCAACAAGCTGCTGCCAGATGGAATATATAAAGCCCAGGTTAGGTTTGCTTTCCTGTCAGTGGCAGTACTAATTTGGGTCTCTAACCACCAGTCAGCTGCTGAAACTTTTGAAGCTTGGAGAAACATCATTTTGAGAATGCTGTCTCAGTAAGATTTGTTTGGGATTGTCTGGCAATTGAAAAAGGCATGGTAGGACGGAACTGGTATAAACCTTGTGATCCAATTTTATTAGAAAAACAGATAAAAAGTCTGATGCTATTAAATTTCCAACAGTTGTTTCAGTAATACGAAACAAATTACTAGACATTACAGTTGTGTAGGAATACAACAACAACAAAAAGTTACTAGAAATTATTTAGACTATAATGCTGATGAAAATTCAGTGGTTAAACATGGTGTCTAATAACTCTTTCCACTTTCCTTCACTGACATTTTGGAATGCTGCTAGGCACATTTGTATTATTTAGTGATAGTTTCCTATACTCCCTGATAACAAAGTATTTGATTACAAGCAGAAAGCAGAACATAATCCTTGCATCCAGTATTGAAAACCTACATAAAATTGTTTTGTTGCTTCTTCAAATATATGCCTTTTTTTCCCCTCGGTGATGTAGTGTTTTGTCTAACATAAAAATATAGCAGAAGATAGTTACTCTGGAATTCTGTTCTACAGCCAATTCCTGTTCCTTCCATCCTCCAAATTATATTGTAAATATTTGAGAGGATGCTGTGAATGGATTTGTGGTGTTTTATCTTTTTGACCACTTCAGGTTCGACAAGAAGCATTGCAGACAATGTGCTTTGCCCCTCCCTCTGATATACTGAACTCTGAGAGTTGGCCAAATCTGCGTAAGCATCTAACGGTATCTCTGTCAGATCCCGATGCAACATTCAGTGTAAGTTAATGTTCTGTAATTAGTTACCGTATGTGTAGCCATAGTAAAGAGTACTGAAGAGGAGTAAGAGCTTAAGAGTAGTCCATCAGGGTCCCAAGACATTTTGTTATTTGTATATGCATCGCATAAGTTCTTTTTGAAGTAAAAGAATTATATGATTCAAATAGGTTTTGATTTAAAGGATTACAGCAAGATCTCAATAGGATTTTTAGAGACTGGAGTATTGATATTTGAATGTCTTCTAATGGGAATGAAGAGGTTTGAATGTCTTTTAGCAAACAGACATGTAAAAAGAAATTGACAAAACTCTTCTGTAAAACATGTCATGTTAATATTTCCTGTTTGTGTGGTGTATGCTCCATGGTGGTGAGAAAGTGATACACAGTAATATTACATAGGCACTGATGAGTAAAAAAAAATGCAGCTGCTTAAACTGCTTTTAGATTATTTATTATGCCAATTAAGCCTTTTTTTTTCTTTTTATCTTTCTTTAATTTTAAAGTTATTAACAAATAAATAGGAAAATTGACCT
>VZZY01023497.1:0-11229 GCA_013400335.1 Eurystomus gularis
GGAAGGAGGGAAGAGAAAATAACCTGCGCCCCAACTTATCTTTGTATTGAAGTTATCAGTATGGAGTCTTTACAGATAACTCTCCCTAGCTTTGGATAATGCAGGCACATGTACATGTATTTCTATCCAACAAGAGGGCAGGAAATGGAACTGATCTTATGTTCACAGCCCCTCCTCCTGTGAAGCTGCAGAGTGAGTTAATGATTGCACTGGTGGTGATGCCCTGCAAATGGGACAAATGTCACCCATGGAGCTGTGCGCCATTCTTCTCAGGGTGCACACTAAAGCCTAAGAAATCTCTTCTGAAGTCATTACTTCTCAAAATCTTGTCACCTCTCCAGAGTGAGAAAAAAACCAGAGCTCGAACCACAGCTCTTATTTGCGAAGAAGCATCCATCCAAATGCTTAGGCCAGAACTGCTCAAACTGTCTGCCACCACTTTGATGTTAGTGCAGTCACAAGGGTGCCAAAATGAGCAGTGGAACAAAAATAAGACAGGACACGGCACTTACAGAAAGAAATGGAAGGAATCAAGCTGCTCTTCTCCATTTTGCCCAGGGCCAAAGAAGCCTGAGAACGTGCCCTACTATTAAGGCTACCTGTAATCCCATGGAGCCTTTGAGCTGGACTTCTCTTGTTGCAGACTCAGCAGCACTGACCTCAGCACAGGGATCATTCTCCTTGACAAATTCCCTACTCCGTTAGTTGCACCTTTCCCCTCATGAACTTGTATAGTCAATCTCTGAAGACCTGAATGATGAAAATCCCTTTTGCTGAAAAGTAGTCTAGATCACATCAGCTGGTGAACAAGCACAGTCTGAGACACTCTGCTCTAGCACAGAAGTTGAGAGATGATTGGGCCCATGACATGAGATGGGGAGGGCTTCAGGCCCTCTACAACCCAGGATTTCAGCTCCTGCTGATCAAAACATGCCCAGTCCCCACAGCACCCAAGCTCCACTTTGAAATGGATTCCTTTTCCATTAGAAGTATTTGTATGTTAAACAAACTCCTTAGGGGAAGTAAGCCTTTTTCCAAGTTTACAAGGAAATATGAAAAGCCTATGGTTTTGTTGTTTTTTTTTTAAAAAAAAATCATTTCATTACCTGGTTCAGTACTTTTAACAGTTCCTGTTACCACTGAAGCAGCAGTTTATATATGACATCTTAAAAATACTTGAGACTAAATGATACGTTTTTATCCTTTTTTTACAGACAAAAGGTAAAGATGTACAGATAAAGTGAATTTGTCCAAGGAAATGGAGAAATTTCTAGCAAATGGAAGAATCAAAAGCTAGTCTCTCAAACACAGTGCTTTAAAGAGCAGATTGTTGTTCCCCTCCAAAGTGACTGCTCTATGTGTGTCCTGAGCTTTAGTGCACATACTGACAATTCCAGAATTATAACAAATGGTGAACTTAAACAAACTCTCTTCCTCATCTGTTTCGATCCCTGTAAACTGACATAAAGGCAAAATAAGTTAAAAAAAAACAACCTGAAAGTCTCTGAGTGACCTGTAACAGGTAAGGCTCTACCTAGATAGCCAGTACTGTGATCAACGAGGAGAGAGACTCTAGTGTTCGAAATCCAAACCACAAGGACAAACTTAGGAAGGAAAGTCTGCTGGGTCCTTGTTTGAAAGACTTTGGTTCAGGTACTGCACACAATTATTTCTGCGGTTCACTCTCCCTTCACTTGTCTTTTGAATGAGAATAATATTAATCTATGAGGTATTGCCTTTCACGGTCTTACTTTTAGGTGGGCAATGCCTCTTGGAAACATCATAAAGCTCGTAACATACCAGAGCCTTTTAGTCAAGTAAACTTTTAAGCAAGAAATAACATGGTTCATGGCAATTCAAATCATACATGTTATTGTCTACATTTATGTGAGCATTCATTATAAATCCTTTGACAGTTAGTATTACGTAAAATGAAAACAGAGGAGAATTTTATTTACAATCCTGCTTCTAAATTCATTTATTCTAAAGAAATCACATAATTCATCTGTAAATCCAGTAGATTACATTCCCATAGGGCAGCTAGCTCTATGAAAAGCGTTAGAATATTTTGCTTCAAGTAAGAATACCAGAAAGATCTAACACAATATTGCAGTAATACTGCACACTCTGGGCTCCATCATATTATTCTTCCAACATGATCACTATGCAACATTTAATGTTCATTAGCAAGAATATTTATTCTGGAGTCAGGCATATTGATATTATAGTAAGAACTCAATTTCAGACACCCGAGAACAATAATTACATTTGTAAAAAACAAATATCTAGACAATGGTCAATAGATCAAAAGCATTTACTGCAGAGGGGTATCTTTTAAGACTATTCAGATATTAATTTTAACAGGCTTCACACACTAAAAGTAACTTAGCATGGTATCAGAGAATATGGGACACATGTTGGTAAGTCACACTGGAGATTGCCTAGGTCATCTCCTCATTTGTTATGAAACGCATGGTTGTGAAACTGCAGTAAAATCGGGTACTCTATTGCACTGAGCACTGCTCATATCATTCTGATCATATCATAGTAATCACATATAACAGGTATGATTTGCAATATGTCCTAGAAGATAACTGATTGTAGAGGACATTTTTCAAAATAATATAAGTGACATATCACTATACATATTATATATATCACTTGGAATTCAGATCAGAAAAATCTTTTTTTCACGTTAGCTCACATCTATACTTCATTTACAAATGCAGGATGATAACAGGGTTATCACGTTCCCAAAAACCTGAATACCTCAGTGTTTTTAAGAAACACTACCTAGGTTGTCCACCCAAGTTCTATTCCCACTTGTGAATTACCCTTATAAATATATCAAGAAACTGTCTGAATGCATTTGGAAAGACATAAATGAAACGCTTCTATTGCAGTATTGATGCCTCTTGCCAAACGTGGACTCTGTATTTGCAATAAAATTCATCATATATTTAGATGATACGTTTGTCCATGATTTCCAAACAGTTGGTTTCACTAATGTATTAATGATTCATATAATGCTTTATTAATAGGGTTTTCAATGTTAAAGTACTTTGTAAACATTTCAGATCCCCGATTCTTTGCCAACTGTTTGTTTTGAAGAGCCTTTCAGGTATCCACTTTTATTATTACATGTGGTCGTTGCCTAAATCAGACTGCATAGTTCTCAGTGTGTGACTGAATAACAAACACACATCAAGCGAACCCATTTCTGACCTGCATAGCAGGTAGCCATCGGAGGGCAGGAATGCACTGTTCTGCATGCAAACAGAGACATTTCTTGGAATTCCCAGAACACAAACTATTTGTTTGGAAGTTTGTCATAAAAGTGAACAAAAAAGGATGTGAGGATTAATGAGTCAAAGAGACATTCAGAACAAACACAACATTCGTGGAAATGTTGCATACTTTTGACCTGTTGTACCAATCACAGACTGGAATATGAAGTGGTAGCTAGCTATCCCTCCAGAAAAGGAAAAAGCATTGTTTCTGAGTCATGAATTAGGAAAAAAAAGTCATAAGCAAAGAAAATTGCATAGTGGTAATACAGAAGGAAAGAAATTGCTAAAAAACCAAGCAGACTTTGATATCATGAGTGAAAACGTTCCCAAGAATAAGAAGAGAACAGAAAGAGAAGGAAGCTGCTATGCAATGTCGAGTACAAGATTAAAAATAACCCTCGAGGAACAGGGATATGGGTGCTTTAAGGTCCTGGAACAGAGATGGCTTCACTTTGTAAGAGAGCTAGGCTCAGGTTTGGGGAATCGGCCCTGACTTCCATCCAGCACATTCAAACAAAATCCCATGTCCTGAAAGAAGGGAAATAAAGAGGTTAGATAGCAGTTTGCTAGGTGGAGGGAGGTGCTTGCTAGAGCTGAAGGAAAGCAAAGAATTATTCTGGTTATCATTAATTGGGCAGAACTGTCTTGTTCTTTTGTTGGTCAGACAATAAACCCAAGAGATTTTACACAAAACACACCCTGATACTCATTCTCCTGGCTGGCAGGAGACAACAAATGCCTACATCAGTATGGCCTCAAAGGAGAAAAAAACCAAAACCATAACAAAATTCTCTCCTTTTTCAAGAATTAAGAAACAGATAAAAGAGGGAGGAAGAACTACACAGAAATATACAAGCATTGCAATTGGAATGACTAGTTTATCTCCCCTCTACGAAAGCAGCACACAAAATTTCACATCTCAAAAGAGCACATCACTATTTTTTTTCCAGAACACCCAAACTCTCAGTTTGACAGAAAGAAACAGAAGTAATTTTTTCTTTCCTTGTTGAGAATGCAAGCACAAAGCCCAAAGAAGCTACAACTTAAGTGTGGTACCACCTGACAGTGGTTTCCACAGTAAGACAGCATACAGAACAGCAGATAATAGAATCATTCCAGCTATCTGCTATAAACAGACAGACAAGTAATCCACCCGGAGGAGAGACGGACACCAAGCCCACTTCAGAACACCCACTGCATGGCAGCAGGGCAGAGCAGGAAGTATGGATTCAAACTCTGAACCATGAGGAACAATCTGAGTTTCATCTTTGCATCCCAAAAGGATAGAGAGGAAAATACAGAAGCTTTTATCATCAGTTTCTAGAAATACAATGTTCTATTATAACTTCAACAAAAAAGTTTAATTTGTCCTGAAATTAAATTTTACAGGCTATCATTTCAACAGGAAAAATCGATCATTTGGCAAGGCTAATCTAAAATATTCTTTTCCATTCAATCCAAGCTTAAAATGAAAATTTAATTACAGTGATAAATACTCCTTAATATAAATTTCTGTTTAGCTATATTGCTGTATTGTTATCCACCAGTTGTAAGAATGGACTAATATAACTAGAATTCTTGAAAAGTGTTTTATCTGAAGGATCGCTAACTAGTAGAGACTTTAATGTATTATTTCAGCATTTATGTCTTTATAAGGAATGCTTTTTCTGTTTAGACAGATGCAGGATATGACCGACTTCATTAAGTGGCCTTTTTAATATGCAGAATACCTGATTTTAAGTGGGATGTATCTCATTCCTGTTTCAAGAGACTTAAAAAAGGCTTTCCACTACCTCAGGTTCACTGTTTCCAGAATACTGCAGTATGTTAGGAAAATGTGAAACTCTCCTTTCTTATAAACAGCATAAACAGACCTGGTTCCCTTTGAAAACATCTAAAATATTTGCTCTCCTAAGTTCTTTCCTGAAACATTCCCTCTCAACCCCAAGTGAAGCTGATAAAACACACCTGCCACAAGCAGCGATTAGAAACTGTGGAACTTGATATAAGAATATGAGTAGATAAAATTATCCATCACAATCTGAAGGTTAAGTTGTCAAAAGCATTTTCTAGAGATGCTGGAATACATTACTTAAAATACAAAGTGCTTTAATAAAGTCTTCACAACTAGTTTCTCTGTCCCCTGTTAACGGTGAGGAGCAACAACTGCAAATAACACCACGACAATAAAAATGAAAAACCTTAAACTCTGGCAAAAGAACACTTGGGAAAATGTAGATGGCACCAAGCACTACTTACAAGTATTTGTAACTAGTAAACATGACAGACATGTTTATCTTAGTGCAATTTTTGTGTTAAAGAACTTTTCTATCACAAGAAAACAGGTAATAAAATACTAATACCTGATATACCTTCATGATATTGACAGTTCCTTCTCCATGCTGGCCTGAGGATCCTTGGCTCTGTAGCAGATTTCTCACCGTCTCTTCCATTCTAGAGAATGAAAATATTTATAGAAGTCAACAGTATGGAAAAAAATTTAAAAGTTGCATACGGTGTTTCTCTTCTTTACAAGAGCCTAATGCATCCATGGCTACCATGAAATTAATATTTAAAGACAGTCCTGGCCTTCTAATGTTCTCATACTCTGTGTTATGAATAACACATTAAGGGCACTCTTATCTTTTGAATATGCACAGTAATTAGTTGTATTGTTAAAATCTTACTGGAGCTCAGTTACAAAAATTAAAAACAAATGTGTGCAAAAGACATCATCACCTTGTCAACAGTGTAACCAAACACCATCAGAAAATTACTGTCATTTAGGAAGAAAATCTGTCAGATTTTAAAAACCCAACCTGCTGTATTTCTAGCCAATTGTTTGTGCAATTTAGACAGACTGTCAAATACATTACTAGTATTTACTCTCTATGCTATAGGTGCAGCGGTGTGTGCCAGCACATTTGTTTATAGAGGCACAGCTGCTGAAAACATTCACCTTTCTCTGCCCTTTCAAAGGGATGTAAAAAGCAAGTGTAGGCTACAATCTGGTACTACCATCTCATGAAAACGTAATCAACTTCAGTTCCATCAATGAAAGAAGGAAGGCTTGCACTGCCATTTTAGAAGGTGTTAATAAACACTATCAAAAGTTGTCTTTGATCTACACGCATTCATCAAGCATGTCAAACCTGATAATAATGCTAACCCTCCTGAATGGAGGCTGAACAGAATGAAGAGTTCTGCTCATTCTCACAATAGCTCCTTCATTGCGTATAATGGAAGCAACCTACGAAACACCGGTCCAGTTCAATGTGGATCAAAAATTAAATCCCATGAGTTTAGGAGATGTCACCGAGGCTGACCACAAATCTGGGATTATAGCTGGTTTCAGCTCTGTGAGTATGCGTAAGAGAAGGAATGGATCAAAAGCCAGAGAAGCAGCGATGGACAACTCTGAATTTCAGAACAAAAAATGCTAAGTGCCAATTCCCACCAAAGGTCCTCATGCTTCTCCCCACTCCCCACCTCCTCACCCAAATTCTCATCCCTGTACAGCTTCCTCTTCAGGTGTGTGGTTGCAACAGCTTTTCTCATCCTCCCTTTTATGTTTTCCATTCTTTTCCTTTCAAGCTGTCACAATCCCTTGATGCAGTTGGAAAAACAGCCCAGCTGGAAGGAGCTGGAGACGGGAAAACTACCATGGCACAGGTGTGTGGGAGATGCAAAGGCAGGAGAGAGAGACAGAGGAATACCTTAAGCCATATTGCCAGATATGTCGTATACTAAAGCTGTGACCTTGAAAAAAGAGCCAGTATTCCTAGGAATATCAGACCAGAAATTGCCTGCTGTTGTTTATTTCTACTGTGTTTGGGGAAACATGACTTTTGTGTACCATTCCTTGCAAATGCAATTGAGTAGAAGAATTATTCACAGCGTATCAGATTTTTTTTTATGTCTAAGGTAACAATCCAGCGAGACAGCAAATATTAGCTAACTGCTCTGGCCAAAGGCCAATAGCATTATCTAAGCCTCATAGCCTTTCTGTTCTTTCAGTCTTATCGGAATGAACAGTATTGGCTAATTTAGCAATAATGTGATATTTTGTTACGTTTTCTCCTTTCAAGTCAGCCAGCTATGCTACTTTTCGAGAAGCTGACACAGGGTATTCATTCTACTCAGATGAACACTGACATTTTACTTATTTGTATGATGTTTTTCTGTCATTGATGTACAGACTTCTACACTGCCAGAATACCCACAGAATAACTGGACCATCTGTTGACCAAATGTGAATAAAGACAAGCCAGCTCTAATCTCCAGTGCAGACAGTGGTGCGGTTTCTCAGTTGCAGATTGGAACCATTTCTGCTTGTAGGCTGACCCTAATCAGATGCCTTTTACACAAAGGAACAAATCATTTTGGTTCATGACATAAATTCCTTTGCCATCCTCACCAAGAGATTTCATTTCTTGACACACTCATCATCTCATTTTTAAATTAATAGTGTAATAGGATTCTTAATTATTGTGTTTATATATGCATACACAGTTCCAACTCCGGTCCTGCAGAAAGTTCTTACAAATTAACAAACAAGCAAAAATGGGAGAAAGAATAGATTCAACTGATACTAAAAATAAAAGTTTTTCATTTTAGGCCTGATAGTATTAATGAAAATACTGTCTAGTTGCATATTAGTATTATCAGTTAAACCAGCTCAGAAAAATGAAGAATAATTCTTTAGGTCATTTCATCTTCAGTCAAATGCAGATGGACTGTTTCGGACAACAGTCCATCATGTCCAACAGCCTTATAGGGACTGGTGAGCACATAGTTTCATGTGGCAATTAGAAACATTTTCCATCAGTACTCAGATTTCTATGGAACAGAATAATCTCTGCAACACGATGAAGAGCTCAGTGAAACGCAGTCAAGATTTTTGTTGCTTTGTCATTTGCAGCTATTATGGAAGCCTGTAAGAGCTGACAGCCATAAAGCTCAACCATAGGCACAACAGGGACACTCTCTGTGTCTTCATGCCACTATAAAACCAGCACTGAGAGCATCTTACAAGCTTTAGATACCCATGGAATATCTGGAAAAGGAAAGAGAAAACTAGTTTTTGTCAAACAAGGAGGCGATACATGCTTACAGTCCAATTTACTCAAAGCTCAGATGGCCAGTGCTCTTACAGTTTATAAGCTGCTTCTTCTTCACTAGCACGCCAGTTGCCCATTTTCAGGAAGGACTGCTTAACCAAACATGGCACAGGATAATAATTGAGACTTGTTCCTTATAAATTACAATCTTTGAAGCATGAAATAATGGCACCTTAATTGAAAAGCAATTGTTATATTATGATCTATAACACTCTCCACAGTAACAGTACACGTCAGAAGATTTAGTAGAAAATCTTATAAAGAATGGAGGAATGGTTGAGCCTCTATAAATTTAACTTGAAATCCCATGTTTTGCTCCCTGAACAAGGCTTCCAAAGGACATGTAAATTTTGGCAGTGAAGTAAAAAAACAGGAGCTTTATTAAAGGCTATTTCTACAAATCAACCTATATTTTTCCACCTCCTGGTAACCACAAAAGGTTATCTTCTCTTGGTTAGGATTCTAATATCCTAGATGGACCCACTCCAACATGAAGCACTTTCCGATCACATCTAGACTAGCTATCCCCACACATGTATTTTTCCTGCTTGTTGGACTATGCTAAAAACCCCGTTTTGCCAAAGATTCCGTGCATCTTATGTAACTATCAAGCTGTCACAATCTGCAAAAATAGTCTTTCAAGCTCACCATTCCCAAGTCTACATTCTTCAATCACTATTTAAGAACATTTATTTTCCCCTCTCTTTAGTGTTCTATTTACTGTCTATTAATCTGAAGTATCTCACTTAGTACCATTAAATTTTTCATTACATTTGTTATTTGAATAGAAAATTGAAATTTTCTTAAAACTGAATTATTCCTTTCAATTTTTCTTTTTTAAGAAAAGCTCTTTTCCTTAGGGGAAAAATAAATGAAACCCATGTTTGATAGAAGCTTCTTAAGTTCCTTGACAAAATGTCGGTTTAGAGCAGGGAAACAGTCCTCCACCAGTACTAACCTAAGGATAGAATTTCTCACAGCATAAAACAGAAGAAGAAATGAGGCACTCTGAAACCAGAATCTGCTCATGGAATGTAAGAGTTTAAGGAACATAAAATATTAATGCTTCTGTGGCAAGCACTGTCAAGATTTCAGCTGGAATATTATCTGCAATTACGCTCACTAGTGTTCAGGAGCAGCTCATTCAGAGAGGATTCAGTGAGGAGAGAGCTTGGAGATTTAGAGGAATCGAGAGTCTGCATCATGAGAAGAGACTAAACCACTTCTCTTGCTAAACTTAAGAGACCAAAGCCTTACACAGGTATGACTTCCACAAAAGAATTGGTGAGAAAAAGTAAAATGGGAAAGAAAACTACATCAACCTAAGGCCAGTGATTGAGTAAACAAGACGGGAACATAGAAGTTACAGACACATTTAGGTTGGAATTAGGATGCTTTTAATCACTGGAAAAGTGAGAGTCTGAACCAGTCTCCCAGGTAGAGTAACAAGATGAGAAACCCGAACAGTTTTGAGCCAGAGTTGAGCAGTTCACGAAACTAATTACACATCAGGGTCAAGAGCTGAGGACTTGAATTTATGATCTACAGGTCCTTGCTACTACTCTTCCTGAAATAAAATCAGTCCTTCTTACATTAAAAAAATGTAATTTGTCCTGTGCTGTTGAGAGAACATCAGGATATCAATCCAACTGCAGTGCGCAGGTATTATTTTGTCTTTGTTTCTGTGTGTGTTTCTGGGTAAAGGGGGCAGGTGAATCTCTGGAAAGAGGCAACATTGCTCCCTGCCCAGGGAGCAGCACATAATGCAGAGTTGCTCAGGGGTCCAAGATGGCAGAAGGATGATTCTTCTGTATTTTTGCTGCAACTCAAATCTTGCCTGGAAGCCTGCAAAGACCCACTGAGTTGTAGGAGACTTGCTTTTAAAGCTTCTTGATGTTATGTTTCTGACAGGTCTGTTGCCTCCATCTCCCGCCTGGCCCCCCTGCTGCAACTTGCAGCATGAGCCAGAGTGCAGATTCAACCAGGCCAGGCCAGACTGTCCCTGCTGGGGTGGATGCATCACTGCTAGGCAGTTAAATTCCTGACTTTCCTCTCAATTTCCTCAGAACCATCACCTTCATAAACAGGCACTTCCTTTGTGCTGTCCCTCAGCAATGCTGGGACATGGTCAGAGAACCTGCTCAGTTTGTGCCTCTCATGGTTCTGTCATTTCAAGTGGACCACTGCCATAGGTTTTATTTTGGGATTCTCCCCAAGAACAGATTCTAAGAACATACAGGAATTAACCTTCCCTCAAATATTCCAGGAGGTTCCAGTTGACCGGATGTTAGCGAATGTGACACCCATCTACAAGAAAGGCCAGAAGGAGGACCCAGGGTATTACAGACCTGTCAATCTGACCTCAGTGCAAGGGAACATTATGGAGCAGATCATCTTGAGTGACATCACATGGTACATACAGGACAATCAGGTGATCAGGCCCAGTCAGCATGGGTTTATGAAAGGCAGGTCCTGCTTGGCTACCCTGATCTCCTTCTGTGACAAGGTGACCATCTCAGTGGATGAAGAAAAGGCTGTGGATTTTGTTTACCCAGACTTTAGTAAAGGCTTTGACGCTGTTTTCCACAGCATTCTCCTGGAGAAATTGGCTGCTGATGGCTTGGATGGGCTTTTGCTTCACTGGATAAAAAACTGGCTGGATGGCCAGGCCCAGACAGTGGTGGTGAATGGAGTTAAATTCAGTTGGTGGCTGGTCACAAGTGGTGTTTCCCAGGGCTCAGTATTGGGGCCTGTTCTCTTTAATAACTTCATCAATTATCTGGACAAGGGGATCGAGGGCACCCTCAGTCAGTTTGCAG
>VZZY01023499.1:0-224955 GCA_013400335.1 Eurystomus gularis
CTCTATAATATATAATATAATTTACATATAAGTAGTATATATTAATAGTATATATTATAATTATTACATTGTATAATATATCCTACTTTAACTTTTAAGGGGCTTTTGACAAAAATTTTCGAGGAAACCAGGCTGGAATTGGATAAGATAAATTATCACAGATAAATAATCAATTAAAGATCGGAATGGAGTCCAGCAGAAAATGGTCAGTGGAGTTCTGCATGGCTATCTGTTGAGATCTGTGGTGGTCAACATATTCACAGAAGACATAGAAAAGGGGATGGACTATGGTGATTGTACAAAGGTTTGACAGGACAAGGATAAACTGAAGAACTGCTGAAGGATTTTGTGAGACTGAAAGACTGGTCAATAAAATTGCAGAATAAATGTAAATTATGAAGGATATGCTAGATTCACACTCTAGATTCACATATGAAATGGTGGACTCTGAACTGACCATTACCATTCAGGAGTGAGATCTGGGATTGTGATACCTACAAAAATGTAGACATTTTTCATGCTGTGTAAATACTTTGTTAGCTAATTCTTTTTGTAGCCTTTTCATGAATGTATCAGATGACACTGCCAGTTTGAAAAATAAATCATCACATCTTTCCATCCACAGTGGATAATTACCAGCATGTAACTTGGATTCTGTTTAGAACATGACTGATTACAACTAAAATTGTATAGCATGACTCATCAGTTGATAATTAGATCTTCCCTCATACTGTACCTAAGTCATGTCACCATAATCTATAATGATAAAGGAAAGAATGACTGATTTCATGCTTTTGGCAAGCAGAAGCTACAGTTTTCTAATATAGTCACAATAATGAAATTGATAAGTTTCTCTTGTATTGACTTGAATCTTTGTATACCTTTCATTCAAAGCATTCTTGCTGTCCTTTAATTGATTCCCNTCCTATATTACACTCCTATTTCCCACCAGCAAACAAAGGCAAATGAGAATAAAAAAGGGAGCTCTGGCTTCAGTATGGACAGACTTTTTAAAGACTTACATGACAGACTGCCAGCAAAAAATCCATGGCCAGACACCATGCATTTTTACAACTATTGCACTAGGAAGAGCTACTGCTGTAGGTGCTGAGTCGAAATAAGGCTGGTAAACGTTAGAGGATGATGTGCTAATCTCAACAGAGTCTGGATCTGGAGCTTGATTAACCAAAAGTACACATGAATTTAAATCTTGGGTTTTGGCTTCAAGCATTGATAGTTTGTATGGTTCTGTGTTTGTTTCCAAGAAGTAGGATGGGAACTGTGACAGTAATCCTCTAAGCATTTTGGTGCATATTTAACTTACTAGATTCTTTTAATCTCATTAGCACAATAAAGCATTTGAAGTAATTTAAAGTTGAACATTGATTTGTGTGCAAATTTTGCATGCCATTCAATCTGTATTAGAAGCAGTGAAATAGCCAAATGATATTAGTGTGTTGAAATATTTAGGCAACAGGAGCAATGAGAATTAAACAGATGAATGCTTAACAACATCATCAACTTTATAGCATCTGCATGATGTAGTCAATATGCAAATATTTTGCACTCCTGCAAGCATGAAGGAAGATGAGCAAGGTGATCCCTTTCGATCCTATTTTCCTATGCTTACTAAGAAACAAATTTCGTCTGCCTGCATCAACCTTAATCCTGATCCACATGTTGAGTCCAGTGGGTCTACTTTAAGTAGCACCTGTAAGCACTTGTGAGACTGCCTGGAAGAGAGGAACCTTTGTGTTTGACCATACAGTTCTCTGATCTGGTTGCAGATTGGAAGGAATATTAAAGATCCCTTTACATCTGACTGATAGCTCAAATGCAGAGTCAGGGATTTTTGAAGGATGAAAAGCTTTTTTTCATAACTAACCTTCAATGGTAATCCCAATGCAAACTTAAAAGATGTATCTACACATTAATAAGACTTTAATCGTTCCCAAATGCAAATCAAGATGCATAATTTTTCCATAAATCAACACTGTTAGACACTTTATGAAACTGTGTGTTCAATGCTATTCTCTGGAAAAACTAATTAAAATTGTCAGTTGATAAAGTAAACGAATGATAGTATTTCCCATGTAACACTTAATATAAAATATTTAGAAACTAAAACTAGTACAACAAATATATTGAGGAAATCCACAGGTCAGAGTTAAGGTTATTCTGTAATGATGAAAAATGCATTCCTTTTATGTAAATGTGAATAATATATGAATAATGTAGGTTTGTTATGTAGGCAATGCAAAATTTATTATGTCCTTTAATATTCACTGCTTGGGTTTTAAGTGCTTTGCTTTGTAAATGATGCAATAGGTAAGTACATCTGTGTCATTTAACAGTGTAAGTATCTTGTGGTAGAAAAGTGCTGTAATCATCTGCAAAGTTTAGAACTTTCAGAGACCCTCAAAGTTTTGGTGTGGCAGAAATATAAATCTGGTGATTTGTTCGGGATACTTTGAAACTTTTATGAAAACCTCCCCAAAGAGCCTGACAGTTGAAATAATTGAAATACAAGACTAGTATTAGTGAATTCCTTTGTGTACCTAACACCTACGTGGAGCTGTGAAGATCTGTTTGTGTGTTTTCTGAGGTTCCTCCTACTGGTTTCATGCTTCAGGGCTGCTGCAAGCAGCTTCCTCTGTTCTGGCAGCTAGTCAAGGGCAAAGCAAATTCTTCCTCCATGGGCTGGTGGTATGTGTCTTATTGGGTATTATTTTAAGAGGTGTACTGTGGGGAACAGAGATTTTCTCAGAAAGGCAGTAGTTCAAAGGTTCGCTGTCTTACGATGTAACAGGTTACTGGTGGAGAGCAGGTGGCTAGTCCAAATCAGTGTCTAATGTGAAAACTGAGTAAGGTGAAAAGCATATTCTCTACCAATGCTTTCTTCCTAGTAATGAAGGGCTCTAGGGCTAGTCCTTTCTTTACAACAGCCTTCAAACAGGAATGAACGGATGAAAGCTTGTAGCTGCTTAAAAGGGAGAGTCACCGGGCTCCCTGTGAACTCCCAGAGACTTGGTACTGCAACCCCTGGCAGCAGGGTGTGGAGTGGCTCAGCTGCAACAACCCCTTTTCCCCTCCTTTTCTGGAATGAGAAAGAGATTCTTCCTTGAAATCTAGCATAGCCTTTTACACATATGACTTTGAGAAACAGCCTGGGTGAGTAGCGGTTGTGGAGCAATGAAACACCTTTTGAGTGCTTTAATTCTGATTTCTGTCAGACAAACAGGGAAATGCCCAGAGCCCAGTTCACCTGACATGGGAAATTTAGGCCAACATGGTCTTTTACATGAGGAGAGATCTTTGTTCTTGTTGCCTTGTGGAGCCAGCATCCAGCTTTCTCCTGCTGATGCTGAAGGGCTTTACAAAAGAAGGAAGCATCACAATTCCCATTTATGGATGTACATACAGCTTTAGGAGAGTGAGCTGGCTTGTGTGGGGCCAGCATTACAGACAGGAATAAAGCTCAGTCTCTGTAATAATTTGGATGTGGTTCTGAAAGTTGTATGTGGGACACCTTGTTTCTGTTTTGAGTTTTGCTTCTCCCGTAAACATAAGAGTTTTAGATGCTGAACAACTGGGCTATTTGTAATGTGTTAGAATTAAATGGATGCAGTTTATACCAACCCCACGGAATATGTGGACTGTTTTATGAGACCTTAATCATTCAGTGGGATGCTGTTTAAAGTCGTGCACCAGGGTGCCATACGGGCTGCTTGACAGGCAGAAATCTGGGGGTTCCTTGCAGTTACAAAGTCAGTGTAAAGACACATGCTTACAGCTCTCTGTCTCACTGAAAACAGTCCTTGTTAGCCAGCTTTTGTCAAGCTGAACACAACTGCATTTTTTGCTTCTACTCTTGTATTCATGCTGCCAGATGGTACTAAAAAATGAAAAAGAGGAAATGAATCACTCTCTCTAATAATTTTCGTTGTTGCCCTGCCACTGCATGTCAGCTTCATCTGGATGAACATTCCCACGGGAGAGCTGGTGATCTCCAAACTATTTCAAAACTGATCTCCCCTTCAGCCCAGCTTTACCAGTCCTGGATTCCACAAAACTGCTTTGTCCAGAGGTCCACATAGTTATGCTGCAAATAAAATCAATGGCTTAAGATTTCCTCTTGCATTTTCCTCCCATATAAGCACATGCCCCTGGTAGAGTCATACTAAACTTCCCCTGGCCTTAAATGCTGTAAATTCTAAGGCAACAAATCATTTTTCATACTCAGGCATGGATGGCACACCAGCAACTGAATGCCATCACTGAGATACTGAAGAATGTCTCTATTAGAAAATTTAGCTGTTGCTACATGATAGGAACCAGATTTCATGGCTTTCTTATATTATTTGGGTTTCCTACTACAGTGATGATAAAACTTGCACTTATCAATTAAAGCCAAACAGCTGTCCCTCTGCAGCATGTCTTAATTTTCTTGGTGTTATTTTGTTCTTTTTAAAAGTGTGGTAATACCAATGTTGATACGAGGTGCAAAATTAAAACAATAACAAGATCCTCTTCATTCCCTAAACACTGAAGTAATAAAAGTTGTGTTATCAAGAGGGATTGAATGGACTAATCTGTACTCATTACCTCCAGAAAGCATACATCATAGTCCCTTGTAATAACAACCAGAAAGCTAGAAGTAGAATTCAAAATCTTGACTAATTCCACTCCACTAGATCAAAGTGTAGTTGTCTCTGGTACTTGAGCTGAAACCTGCATCAGAGCAAAATACAAAACTTCCTGAAAATTCTAGTCTGTCCTAGTCCATCACTGTTGCATCACTATTGCAGGATAAACATATAAATCCAGTACTTCTTACTGAGTCTTAAATCCTTGACATCACAGACTCTCAGCCTAAAATGTAATAGTACCATTTTAATTTTTTTCCTTCCTTAACAGAATGCAGTCAGTTGGGAAAGGAGCATTTCTCAGTTTACTGTTGCTTGCTGTTTGCATTTTACTGAGATCTGGAAGTCTCAGCAAAGACTGACTGCAGCCAGCAAGCCATATGTGGTGGCAAGTGTTGCACAGTTGTGTGATTCCTGTTGCAATTAACTTGTGTGTTCTTCTGCGATTCCCAATTTAATGAGGTTGTATGTTCTGAATAGAAGAAAGAGAAAAAGATGATATCCTCATTTCACAGGCAGGGACTTCACACAGGTCAAAGGGCTGCATCTGAAACTAGAGCTCCAAAGACCGGTTGCTTCAAGATGATCCTTTCTACCGCAGTTTTCAGCTTCCTGTTACAGACAACACTTTTTTTGATGTCTTAGTTGCCTGCAGCTCCCTGGCTACCAAGGTCAGGCTCCTTTGGAAACACACTGGAGGGGACGGGGCATTCGAACCACTGCATGATTCCTGTTCCAGCTGAGGCAATTCTGAAACCGTTGATACAAACACTTCAGAGTGGATATGTCTAGAGGAAGAGGATGACCTGCAATGTTCAGCAACCTTCTTGATGTTTTCTGACACTTGCTATTAAAGCATATTAGACTCAATATGCATAGGCTTCGTTTTGAAAACCTGTTCACTCAATAACAGATTCCAGCATATTGTACTCTTGTGTGCTGTTAATAGCTGTAAATCTTTTAACAGCAGAACTGTCTGCTTCAGTAGTAGCCAGAGCATTTGATCAAAGTTTTCCACTGGTGCCTGCTAAGGCTGCAGACCTCCGTTAGTAGGCAAGACACTAGCTTCCATTCTTTTGCTCTTTATGGCCATATATGATGTGCTGTTTAAACCACTGCCCCAGGCAAGGTAGGTTGTTTTGAGACTTTTGAAGTGGAGCTGAGCAACTTTGCTAGTTCTGCTGTGGTAGTTTTCTGAGTAGTAGATGAGACTGAGAGATCTGTGCTATTCCCGTTATCTCCTCGTATATCCCTGCTGTGTACTGGCAGTTCTCTGGTTGCATTTGCAGACCTACAGCAAAACTGAATGTTGCTTCTCTAATATTTTCTTAGACTATAATGGCTGATGGAGCCCCAGGTCATTTAGCTAAAACATGCTAAGAAGCAGGAATGAGCCAACTGTGTTTTCCAGCTCTGTTTACAAATGTACTCTACTCTTTAGGGAGCTGTTGCCCCCCCTCCCTGCATTCCCCTAATATTTTAATTTGGTTTAAAAACAACAGCCTGACTTAGTTGCAGGCAGCCACAGTGTGCTAATGTGTGAAAGTGACAAACAACACCTAGTTTGTTCTTTATGGAGTGCATTCTTCTTTGAAAAGATAAATGCAAGGTAGTTTAAATATTGTGTGAGATCAGGTACTAAACCTGGAAAAATAGGGGAGTGTTTTCCCCTAAAATTAAAAGGAGGACAGTTCAGAATGCAAGTCTCTTGTAAGTGTGGGCAAAGGAGAGAACGGGATGTGGGCTGGAACTGAATTTAACCACAGAATGAAGCACTGGAAGTAATAATCCACTTCTGTTTTTTTACCGCTCATGGATTTCTCTCTTCCCAATAACAGTTTTAAAGCTACTGCTGCAAAAGCTGAAACAAGCAGCAGAGAGCAGTACCGAGCTGCTTGTTTCTGATGGAAATGGTTGCCATAAGGACAACTGGTTTACAGAGGAAGCAGAGGTCTAAAATGCAATGCTTAATGTCCTCTCTTAGGTTTAGAAACTGTTGTGATGGTCTTCCCTTCTGATAACTGTGCATACTCATGAGATGGAGAACTGCAGCAGTGGGACAGTTTGTCACCAGTCCCCTCACACTGCTGGGCTTCTTCCTGTTGAGATGAAACCAGGCTTAGCTTTTCATCAGATTATTCCTTGGTAAAAGCTTTCAGAGCAGAAAGGAGGTGAAAAATATGTGTTTAGAAGGGGATGGAATAGAGGGGGTAAGATGGGAGTTGGGGGGAAAGGAAGGTGTATTTTAATTACAAGGTTAAATTGCCACTTACAAAGCCATATTTTTTTGTCCATTTTAATGGAAAGTAATCAACAAGCGTTGTTAAACTGATGAGGCTTCCTTCTTTAAGATCAAGGCATTTTTAAAGTGGAAGTACCGGACAGTGTAATTTATTTTTTGTTTAACAAGACTTTTGTTTTTCATTAATGAAGTAAAAATCTCCAGGGGAGGAGGTCATATAGAATGAATTATATATTCCAGATTTCATAGAAATGATTTAGTGCTAACACATGCTTTGTGCTTCAGATGGAATAATGGATCTCATGTGATTTAGTTCAAATGGAGTTTGGGACCGTTCTGCTTTCCAGAGGTGGGAGGAGGGCTGTTCATCAGAAGCTTTAGCAATTTTGGTTGTATTTATTTCTTACCTCCCTTCAGCATTTTGTCTCTGTGTGTTCCTCCTGTACTGTATAGCACCACAGATGGAGGAAGAGGAAAATAAGATGCTTGTATCTTGCTTGTCTACATTGCATTTGCTCCACAGATGAACTGTTTTCGGTGATAAATTATTTTGCATAACTCCTTTAACACGTAGTCCTAAATTCACTGGCTGCCTTTCAGTGCCAAAATATATCTCAGGTTCAAATACGTAGTGAGCCTGGGTTTATACTCATCGTGTCTGCAGGTTGTACACTCTGTTAGTGAAAGTGGTTCAGACGCCCAACATGATGTTAATGTTTTTCCTGTAGTGAAAGATAATAGAAACTGGTAAACTGGTTCCTTGTGAGCTCCGACCTCTCTATCCTCTGTCACATAGTCAAGGATTTTATTTTTCTTTACCTCAACGCAAAGAATTCAAGAAATCAGGTGTGAACTTGCCAGTTAGCTGTTTCTACCTCAGTTTATGTTGATGTTATGTTCCTTAGACTCTTGTCTGTGTGTTAGGGGAGTAAAGGTGATATATTTGTAAGAGGTTTGACCACCTGAGGAACCTGAACATGGTAACTCTATGGGATGAGATGCATCCCAGAGATCTGAGGGAACTGGCTGATGTAGTTGCCAGACCACTCTCCGTGGTATTTGAAAAGTCTTGGCAATCAGGTGAAGTCCCTGGTGACTGGAGAAATGGAAACATTACACCCATTTTTGAAAAGGGTAGAAAGGAGGATCCTTGGAACTATCAACCTGTCAGCCTCATCTCATGTGGTTCAACAAGGCCAAGTGCAAGGTCCTGTACATGGGTCAGGGGAATCCTCGGGAGCGATACAGGTTGGGAGATGATGGGATTGAGAAGCAGCCCTGTGGAGAAGGACTTGGGGGTACTGGTGGATAAAAAGCTGGATTTGAGCCAACAATGTGCACTCACAACCCAGAAGTCCAACCATATTCTGGACTGCATCAAAAGCAGTGTGGCCAGCAGGTCAGGGGAGGTGATTCTCCCTCTCTACTCTACTCAGGTGAGATGCCACCTGGAGTGCTGTGTCCAGCTCTGGATCCCTCAGCATGAGACGGACATGAGTCTCTTGGAGGAGGTCCAGAGGAGGACCACAGAAATGATCAGACGGCTGAAACATCTATCCTGTGAAGAAAGGCTGAGAGAGTTGTTCAGCCTGGAGAAGAGAAGGCTCTAGGGCAGGGGTCCTCAAACTACGGCCCGTGGGCCGGATATGGCATTCTTTTTCCTGTTTTTTTGTGCACTACTACAAATAAAATATGTGCAGTGTGCATAGGAATTCATTCATTTTTTTCCAAACTATAGTCCGGCCCCTGACAGTGTCTGAGGGACAGTGAACCGGCCCCCTGTTTAAAAAGTTTGAGGACCCCTGCTCTAGGGAGACTGTATTGTGGCCTTTCAGTACTTAAAGGAGGCCTATAAGAAAGATGGGGACAGATGTTTTAGCAGGGCCTGTTGCAACAGGAAAAGGGGTAATGGTTTTAATCTAAAAGAGGAAGATCTAGACTAGATACAAGGAAGAAATTTTTACAATGAGGGTGGTACCTGTACAACTGGTACAGGTTGCCCAGAGAGATGGTAGAAGCCCCATCCCTGGAAACATTAATGGTCAGGTTGGATGGGGCTCTGAGCAACCTGCTCTAATTGAAGAAGTCCCTCCTCACTGCAGGGAGGTTGGACTTTAAAGGTGACCTTTAAAACCCCTTCCAAGCCAAACCATTCTATGATTCTATGTGATTTTATATAGATTTAAAAGATTTCTAAAACCTATGTTTGTAGTAGATCCTGTTGAATACAAATATATATAGGAGTGTCTTCCATGCTCCGTTATAAATTTTTATATGATACACTTTTACAAGTTGTCAGTTTAATAGCTAAACTTATACTCATTGAGACTCTTTAAGCTTAGGCAAAGGTGAAAGGCTAGCTACAGTAATCACCTCAGCTAAGGCTTTTTGGATGTGTTTGGCATGTCAGTATCTCTGCTTTTATTACCATAGAAGAATGATATGGTCTCCCTCCCTGTGGAAGTGGAGGTCTGAAGTGAAAGTTTTCCTAAGTCTGCAAGCAGCCAAGAGAACTGACTCATAGAGGCTTGTTATCTCCCATTCAGCTCTGTAAATAGTATCCAGTTTGCTCAGGTCTACTCCTCAGCTATTCTATTAACACCACTCGAGAAGCAGATCTTGTCTGCAACAGAGGAGAAAGCCACTCTGTTTTCTTACGCTACATGAAATTTCCCTGTTGGCCATTTTGGTCTGGCTGCTTGGTGGCATTCTTGCTATGCAATGCTCAGGGGGTTAATTAGGTAATATACTTTCCCCTTGCTTTGTACTCATGTGCTCTTTTGATGCTCTGTGCTGCCAATCGCTCAGCTAAATCTGACAACCATAATCTCCAGCATGAAACAAAATATGAGAACTTGTTTTATCCAGCTAACACTCAATATCTTCAGAACAAGCTATATGAATTTAGCCCTGGCTTGTAATTAAACTAATATCTTGTCCTGCCTTATTCAATTTCAGAAAGGTTAATGTGTATTTCCCCAGGATCCACAGACCAGAGCAACAGCCACCTGCTCACTAAATGAACCACTGAGGTTTATGAACATTACATTCATAAGCTGGGTTTTTATACTATGCGTATATATATAGGGAAATGAGCTACAAATAAGCTGCTTGTAATGCTGCATCTATTTACTTTTGCAAAAATAAAAAAGATTCTACCAAGACACAGTATGTATCGTCTCTCCTGTGCTTTGGTAGCAATAAGCAATAAGATTTGACGTTTTGAAAACTACTGGCCTATAAAGCAAAATTATATGAGTTTGTTTTTTTAAAATATTTTTTCAAAAATATTCCTGGAAATTTTTCTTCAGGTTAATTGTAATGTGCTCTGAGCATCACCACTTATTTCCAAAGCAAATTTATGTAACACTTTTGTGAAATGCAGAACTTTCTTGAACAAAATTAAACAGGTAAAAGCTAAGCCTCTAAGGAAGATTGACCTCTGCTCCAAGACTAGGAACCTGAGAGCATACCAATTATAGATGTAGAAGTGTATGTAGAAGCAGGTGCTGTATTCTGAATAAGACCAAGCTGGGAAGTAATATGCGGGTATGGAAATAATTGTTTGGAAAGAATAAGAGAACTGTATTGAACTGATACTGGAACACTTAGGGTTATTTTTGTTGGTGTCTCTTTTATACAAAGGCTAGGATGTGCTTAATAAACATTTCTTCTTATCAATGATTTTTCTCGCTTGTGACTAGGTTTCTCTGAGCATCCAGCAGCTTGTCTTAAGAATGGGGAAGTATCTCTGCCACACCATAGAAACTAAAGTCATCTGCTCAAAGCCTGTGTATTCTCTGACTTTCCCACTGGTCATTTGTTTGATTTTGATTTTCTGTGTATTCTGGTATGAGTTAGAAGCAGCAAAAGATAAGATTATCAAAGCTCTTTCAACTGGTATTTGCTTGTAGTACTGCCAGAGGCTATATTTTGTAAGGCCAGCAGTCAGACCACCTCAGGTTCCTGTCTCCATTCACCACTGATGAGTAGGACAGATATTACTTCCCTAGTAAGCTCTGTCACTCTGTGTTTTGATGTCTTTCTCCACTGCAAGTATATTTTTGATGGAAAAAAAGAGAAGTGTCAGACTTGAATGGCCACCGCAAAGTACCAGCAGGAATTTTCAAGTTATTTGAACAGTAGTGGTCCCATTAACAAGAGGGATAGTAAAATCCTGCCTCGGCTCCACACCCCTCCCCTTTTTTTTTGAGATTGTACTCCAAAGGAATCTCAGATCTAGAGATATCCAACATACAGTCTCTCTTCCTCTTTGTAGCTAATTACAGCATCCTGTGTTGATAAGGTGAAATGTTTCCATCATCAAAAATTAGGTAAAGACATTTTGAGGACATAGTGCATATGTTCCAAGAAGCAGTCGCTACCATTGTTGATATTCTTCCATTTTCATGCAAAATAAAAAAAATTTTGCACTAGCCAGTGCAAGTTAACTTCAAGTATCATATCTCCATGAGTAGAATAGTGAAGGGATAATTCTTAAACCTTGGTATCTTTGAAGCCTCTTCAAAGTGACAGAGTCTGGAGGATGCGCAAGATAGATATTGAAGAGGAAAAAATGGGGTGGAATGGGTGGATCAATCATGATTTAGAAATTTGACCATCTGCTGTTCACTTTCTTCTGTGAGACCAGGTAACTGGGGCTATGCCTGGAGAATGGAAAGCAAAGGCATGGAGACTGAATGGGATCTCTGAGTAAAGACTGTTTTTCTTCAAGCATTTCAGAGCAATTTCTTCATAGTCCTTTTTCAATCATTCAGTTGCTCTTGATGTGACCCTGTGCCTGTGTGTGTGTATGTACATGCACGTATATACAAAGAAAAGAGGATTTTATAAACAGTCTCTGGACTTACCCATTGAGAAACACCCATCCAAACCAAAATAGTTTTATTCATACTCTTTGTGCCCCTACCCCCTAAGAAAGGCTCAATTACTTACTTGTTTCCAGACTGAATGTATAGCTATAAACTATATTGAATCTAAATCGTATTTCCCAGTAACAGCAGTATGTGATTTGAATTAATGGTCGTATTGCTGGGATAATAATAAATTGTGCAAGTCTTAGAGTCTCCAAAATCTGAAACGTTTACCTGCAAACAGAATGACAATTCTGTATCTAATCCTTCCTGTGGAAAGATTTTAGCAGTCATCAAATGCTTGTCTTAAACCATTCTGTGGGTGGCTTCCCTCAGGTGACTGCTTTTCTGTAATCATGATTTTCTATACAAAGGCCTTTTCCACATTTTTGCAATGGCAGGTCATGCTATGTTGCATGTGGTTGTATGTCCCAGTCATCCAGGATTTACACTGCATACGCATTGTTTTTGTTATAAGTAGCAAATGCAGGATACATTTGGCCTATAGGGAGAGATTGGGAATTTGACCAAAACCTCCTCTTCCTTTTCAATTTAAAAAAAAAAAAAAGGTTCTTTGTGTTTTTAAAATGGCTAGAGTTTTTTTTATTTTTTTCAGCCTGGAATAGCCTGAACTGTTGACAGTGCTGTTGGCCTGCTGTGTGAGTAGGAAGATTCTCTGTTTAATTCACTGATCCTGACTAGATGTCACCAACAGCTATCAATTACATGACATGTCCAGAGTATGAGAAGAAAGAGTTTTCTCTTCAAATTTTATAGACGCAGAGAAACTAAAAGAGCTTCAAATTCTGCTTAGAGATTTTTATCTCTGAGGTGTTCTGTGCTTTACAAGAAGTCTATTAGATCCTTTTCACGGTTGTCATCATCTTTGTTATGTTCCTGACATGTTCTAGTCCTCCCTGTCAAATGTCTTCTTCCTCCATCTTCAGGTTATTACAGGGTGGCTACTATGTATTTTCTTGAGTAACTAAATATGAATCCCTTCAAAGAGTATGAATGTTCTACAGGCTTCTTGCCTGCCTTTTGTAGCCCTTATATGAAGCATATCCACTGTATACCATGCAGCTCATGTAGGAACAACTCATTTTGCATGCAGGTAGTCTGCCTAACTGTGGAACTTTGTGCTTCTAGTTCCAAGTGAGCTCCACTATACATCTCTACGGTTTATACTCATGTTTGTTGCCTTTATAATCTTTCCCGTCTAAAATCTTAAGGTAAATTCTCATTGGGAACTGGATACAGCCAGGGTTCAGGTAATGAGACCTGTTTCTTTCTCCCATACTTGTTTGGTTTTTTTTTTTAGGAGAAAAAAAAGCCAAGTTTCAAGCAGAAATCAGAGCTATACTGTAAGTATTGTCATTGTACAGAAGAAATCATTAACCGTGGAAAAGATCAGTACTGGATGAAATTCATATTGTTACATGTGCTTGTACAGTCAGAGCAAAAAAATGGTGCATTGCACGGCCTTTTTCAATCTAGGAGCTGGGTTATAATGCTGAGATATCCAAAATCACTAGTGAACTTTCAGTTATTTGCCACCTCTAATTAAAAAGTTTCAGTTAAAAACATTTCTTGATTAGCAAAAGTTGTTTATATTGTCTGCTAGTCTGTCTGATAAGTGGCTCTTGGAATGTACTTAGTGCAGCTGGTGGAGATACTTCCTCTTTCAGCTTTGTACAAAGTAACTAAGGACCAGTATTCAAAATCACCAGAGACGAGCCTTTCTTGTACTCGGTGTGTATGTCTTTGCCCTGATAGGAAGGTGTGGTTTCAGCAAGAACTTGTTCCCCTTTTTACAACCAGAGAACAGGGGTCATAACCCTTCATTCTGGTTTAGCAATACTTGCACTGCACCCTTCTTCTGGGATAGCTGCAGCTAACAGGAAGGAGGAGAATCACATCTCCTTTGCCCATACATCAGTGACAGCAGAAGTGTCAAGTTAAAATACAATTCTCTAAGTAACTTCACACCAGCAAAATTGGGGCAACTAATTTTATTCTGCTAGGGAGAACGTCACTGTGATACGTGGCCTGGTCATTAAACTGGCATCCACGCTAAGAACATCTATTGGCGTTCTCTTGCTGGTAGGGCAGGCATGGCATGGTAAAAGCAGCGCAGAAACTTAGGGTAAACCTTGCTGTGGCTTTTTAAGTCATTACTGCTCTCGGGCTAGTTGTTGACACTCCTCTGCTTAAGGTCAGTGCTCCATATATATATATATATATAGTGAGCAAGGGTTGTACAGTGATTCGTTCAATGGCTTCTTGGCTTAAACAAGACTGAAAGTCAAGTTGGCGCTCAAGTGGATGAGCTCACAGGAGCAGCTGAGGCTTGTGTGCATGAGCTTCTCTGATGGATCTGCCATAGAAACTGTTATTTGAGACACACAGAAGGGGTTGACCACTGAATCATAGCAATGGAGTTGAGAGAAAATGTTAAGTGAATTTATTGGTCATCAGAGAAGCTTTTCAGCATGAGTATAACCTTAAGTTTATTACCAGATAACCTGTATTTCAAAGTGGGATTTATACTTCTAACAAGTACAGGAATTTTTGGAAATTTTACCCTTCTTTTCATGAAGAGAGGAAAATTTTCTGATAATTGTATAATGGTCCTTTCCAAATGTCTGTTGGAGAATTACCACATCATATTGACAATGCTAGATTATCAGAAGTCTTGCAGTTTCACCAAACTAGAATTAGTGAAAATCAGTTTAAATATTTCACAGCTGTGCTGCATTACACAGTAATTGCATACTTAATAATACAGGATGTACACTACTACTTACAAGGAAAGTTAATTAATTAGGTTTTTTCCTTAAAAAAACTTGCTGAAGAGTTCATAACCTGTGTACGTTTATTTCATGTTATTGCTAACAGCTTTAAGTAACAAAGTTTTAGTTTGGTAAAGATCAGAGTATACACATTTAAACCTAATTTTAATGTCCTTTAAACAGTTCTGAGCATATTTTTTTTCTTAAAACTCTTAAAAAATTTGTGTGTCC
This sequence comes from Eurystomus gularis, assembly GCA_013400335.1. Classification (NCBI taxonomy): domain Eukaryota; kingdom Metazoa; phylum Chordata; class Aves; order Coraciiformes; family Coraciidae; genus Eurystomus; species Eurystomus gularis. Next base: position 14,786 of record VZZY01023499.1, read on the forward strand.
AATAGTGATATGGACACTCAGAACAACAACAACAAAAAGAGAAAAAAAAAACAACAAAAAGGAGAAACAAGTCAAAATAATCATCTCTAGCAATTAGTACATACATCTACAGTTGTTAAAGGGAGTGAGACACCAAGAGAAACGGAAACTTGAGGTGGTATTACTCGGCTACTTGAACATGTGTGGTGCTGTGCACATACAAAGATTTTTTGATAGTTTTCTCTTAAGCCAGAAATTATTTAAATCTTGCTTTAGGTTGATTTGAAGTTGTTTGGACTAATCACTTATTATTAAGCATGTCTTCAAGTGATATCTTCACCAGAGGTAAATTGAAGTACTTTATTTTCCTGAAATGGAGCCCAAAGCTCTGCTGGTGTCTCTCACACAAGCCAGCTTAATTCAGATCAGCTTTCTCACTATGCATTGTGGTGTTACCTGGGTCTGCACATGAGTCTTTCTAACTAGCATATTCCTAAAAATCTGAGTTTTCCTTTCCCAGCAAAACACAATGCAGAATTTCTAATGGTTGTAACTTGTGTATTGATCAAACTCAAGATGAAAGTTTGGTTATTTTCTGGGATTCTGTGTGCTTTTGCAGGTTTCTGAGTCTCTCTTAAATAATACCTCCTGTACTGTCAAGAAGCATTAAGAATATTCTTTTAGAGTATACTGTGTCCTGAAATTCAGCTGGCCCAAACTGCTGTAGTTGCTGTTTGCCTAGAACAAGTCAGATCTTTGTCCATTTTCATCTGTCATTGGAACTTGGAAAAAATGTCTTTTTGCCACTGTGGGGCTGGGATGAAAATCTCACGATTCCCACAGGCTTTCTTTTCTACTTCCACTTGCATTTCTGACCATACTCTTTATAGTGTTGCTTAGAAAGCTGTGGCCACTTCTGGAACCCCAATCCAACTGGGATTTTTTTTTTTTAGGTATTTTCTGTTTCATATCTTTAGGGACTGTGATGGGAATATCTAATACAAGATGTTTTGAGGAAGAGATTGTCAGCAGAGGCCAATCCACACCTTATTATTGCTTTGCAATTGTGTGACCTAACTGTATGGTAGTTTGCCTTTTGCAGCCTTTTTACAAAACTCTAATACATTTTGAAACTGTTTTCTGACAATACTTCAGATGTGTAATAGCGGAGAGCTGTGGTGACATGTCTAAATCTTCATTCACCATAAATTCACGCCCATTAAACTGTGTGCTGTGGTCAGATGTTGTGGAGGTAAGTTGTAGCAATAATAGTGAAGGTAGATTTCAGATGCAGAATTATTTCTTTGTCTGTAGCATGTACCTCTTTGCAGAGATGGACAATATTACTCCAGGGAAACTCTGGAGGTTTTTACGTGGTCAGCTGGTTGAGCACTTTTTTCTTTTTCCCTGTTGCTTAGTTTTGCTGCTTTTTTTGCTTTGCAGATGGAGAAATTGGGAGCTATGTGGGTGATGGGTGTTGGGTTTTGTTCTCAGTAAACACTAGCAATAAATCTACACTTACTTCTGTTCTTTTTGTTTTGTTTTGTTTGTTGCTTGTTTTGGTTTGTTTTTTCCTGGTGCTGCTAGTGTTGGTGATCTTTTGCTTAACACAAAATCCTTGCAAATTCATTTCATATCCTTCTTAACTGAGCATGTTTGCTTCAGTATACCTTTCAGTAACTGTTAGCTGCCTCTTAAAATCAAACCTACTAAGTAAAAAGCGCTAATTTTTTTTTTTTTATAAAGTCTAAGCAAGGAACTGTCAAGCCACTGTGTGATCAGATTTTTTACTTACTTTCCCCCTTATTTGAGACTTTCAATATGAATTAATTCTCCTAGTGACCTGGAAAGCTGAGTGTTGCTAGCTCTGCCCTCTCCTCTGCAGAGGGCTTCTCAGTTACAGGAAATAGGACCTTAAAATTCTCGTGGGTTTTGGATAGCCTTCCTGGCAATGCTTACCTCCTCTACTGAAATGGAAGACATGATACTGTTTAGCCAAATATGGGATATATTCGCTTCTGATTTTGTTAGGGGAGTGGAATGGTGCTTCTTCTATGCCCTTCTGCTTTGTTCACCTACTGATTTATGGAGGTAAAATAATCCCCCTCTTCTGTATGCTCATTCCTTCCTAGCTGTGTATTTTACAAACACATTTTCATTTGCCACGTTATTGCATGGGAAACTTTCTTGATTTAAAATTAATAGAAGCCTTATTGGTTATTCATCTTCTACTGAGCCATTTTCTTTTCTCCTATGAGCAGCTCTAGTGTAAGTCTCCACTTACCTTGTCCTCTTGGTCCACCATTTCATACTGTGCTATTTCTTGATTAGTTGAAAAGCTTTATTATTTATTGCAGTTGTTGTATAGTGGTTGGGTATTTTTGTTTTTTCCTAATTGTGAAGAATTGGCTTGGCTTCTGCTGTTTGCCACTGACTGCCATTCATAGGCAACAAGAGAGAGGTTTGGTGGGGTTTTTTTGGTTTTTTTTTCTCAAAAGCTGGCTTTTTGGCAAAAACTCTCAATGTCTTTCTCCCTTAGGCTGCTTTCCTGTACTATTATGTGTTTTCCACCACTGTGGCAGTGTCAAAACATTGTGTCAGAGCACTCTGACTAGACTAATATGGAAATTTCTGTTTGCTGTAAATGACTGCTGTTACAAACCTAGTTTCAGTCGGCTGTGACAAAACCTGATTCTGGGTCTTCCAGCACATTTGAGGGTTTTTATCCCAGATCCATCCCAACCGTAACTGAGTTTCTTACAAACAACTCAGTTAAAACCGAAAAAATTGCAAGATAGGCTTCTGTACTTCTTGTATTTTTCATTTTAAAAAGTGTCTCTCCCATTCCCTTTTAGACGGAATGCAGTTCTCTTCAAATTTTTGTAGTACAGTTTCAATACAGCTTCTTTTGCCATGTTAACTGAAAACTATTAAAATTATCAAATACTTCAGAGTCAACTATTGTGAGAAATAACACCAGTCCCTTTTCTTTTCTGTGTTCACTCACGCTGGCAAACAAAGAGAGAAGCAGCGTTTAAACCTTTCACTTGCCTTCCACGCTTCTTGAGAGTTTTGATTCTACTATTGAGCTTTCAGCTGCTCTATTTGTGGAGTTTTCTGTAGTTCAATTCAGCTGTAGCAGCATTTGTTGTTCAGAAGTGAGTTGCAGTGAAGAAAAGTATATTAAGGCTGCTGCTTCTGTTGTTTGCTGCTTTCTAACTGGCCTGCATTGCTTAGCACCTAAGTCTGCCTGTTAATAGACCACACTCCAAATCACTTAGGTCAGGACCTAAGTTATAGAACTCACCAAAGTTTTCCTTAACCACATTAAAGGGAATAATAGGAAGGGTCAGTCTAAACTACAGTGTCTCATTCAGTGTCCCTTAGCCATGCCATGCTGCTCTTCCCTTGTAAGTCACACATCTGTCCCCCAGATATTATATGGCCCTGATGCATCCTTCCTTCTTTCTTTGGAAAAATGATTTTTTTGTTTTTTGAAAGTTTCAAAATGAGCTGGGAACCCTCTTTCTGAGGAAGCATCACTTCAGAGACATGCTTTGAATGTTATTTCTGGAGGTACTGTATTTTTGGACAGAAAAGGAACTATTTCTTTCACTTCCAACCCAAACCATTCTATGATTCTATTATTCTTTAGTCCATCTTGACCCTACAGATTCATACAAGTAGCTGAAACTGGCAACCAGCAAAATCTTATCACTTTATTCAACCCAAAATAGTTCAGCAAAAATGTATAATTAAATGAAAAACATCATAATTTTTAACTAGCTTTTCAGATTTCTCTGTAAAGTAAAAGATGGGAGAGGTATCATTTGTCTTTAGAGAACTTACCATAACTTGAATAATAAAATTCAGAAGTAGGAAAATGGCTATTATATATGAATAATTGTACTGAGTATTTCCCAATTTGCGTATTTGATGCCATATTAAAATATATTGCAATGTAAGCCACAGGATGGAATATAAAAAGAATATTTTTAATTAGAAAAGAGCTTTTATTCCACTTTCAATAATGCCTATCAAAAATATATTTTTTAAAAATCTGCACTTTATTCAATTAGAAAAGCTCAATTAATCAACAAGAGCCAAATGAGCCCTGTTCAAACTAATGAAACATAACACCATTTACTCCCTTTATCCATTCATTTTTTTAGAGGTCAGTTTTGTGACTGTGCTGCTGTAAGGCTATTTCAGTATTGGGTTGGTTTTTTGCTTTGTTTTTTTAATGCATTCCAGTCCCAGCATTTAGAATGGAGTTGCAGAAGGATTGGTCCATCTTGCAATTAGTGCATATATAGCCACCAGTGTGCCTGGTAATAACAGCTTCCGACAAGAATGGAAGATTATTGAAATAGAATTCTATCTCCTGTAGAAATACTGGGGAATCGATAAATTATTATTCTATAAATTACTAAATCTAAAGACATAAGATGACCATAAGTTGAGTTCTTTCTCATTAATTAAATGAGGACATACACCCATTGTTACCATCTGTCTATTAATTTAATAATTTATTGAATAATGGATGCTGCTAATACAAGGTTGAACATGACGATATCCATCTTCAGTGCTACTCCAGCGCTAATGAGCTTGACACCACATCAGTCTACTCCACCCTTTTGGCAAATGTTTGTATTTAATACGGTCAAGCAGCATGTGTTGTCTGGATTTGTATTCTGGCCAGTACTTCATTTCTGACAAATTTTCGTTCTACTCAAAATTTGGCCTCCCAAAAGGCATTTCTTTTTTTGAGCAATGAGGGAGAGTGAGACTAAAATGGTGCTATGGTGTAAAGAAGAGGAAAGGAACAAGGCTGATGTGTTTGAACAGGTCAGCTAAGTTACCCGTTGTAAAACTGTAGTGCCGCTGGGAAGAATCAGCTAGCTCTTGCAAACATTGCTTAGTAGATAGCATAGTCTTAATTCTGATAGTAATTCTCCTGATTTGTTACTAACTCTTCATATGAGATTGGAAGAGTTGGTATAAGCTCTCTTAGTGCCATCTTCCCATATTTCTAAGAAAGGAAGAAAGAATTTCTTTCATTTTTTTAAAACTCTGTTGCATCTAGGGTTTTGGAAAGTTGTGTTATGCATTCTTTATAGTAGGAATGCGGCTTGCTTCAATTTCTTATCCAGCTTTCTAATTAAACCAAGTATTACTTCCACACAGCAACTCCTGAATCTAACAGAAGTCACTGATGTTATTTTCAGTGCTTTGAAAACGTTTTCTGGTGAAGCCACCTTCAAGATAACTCTGTGCCGATGTACCGACGTACATCATTAAAAGCTAAACCAAATCAAATGAACACTTGCATATCCATGTGACCTCCTGGATTGTGTTGTATAGAGCTTCGACTGGCTTTTGCAGGCTGTATTGATTACATATTATCACATACACAAAATGGTCTTTGAGAATCACATTAACTAGATAAATGGCCTAAATACATTTAATTAAATTCACATGCTTCTCTTCAGTAAAATGAAGGGATGTCAGAACACAACTTACATTTGCATTTGTTTCTCTTATCTGCAATGATTAATCAAAATTTTGTTTTTACTGTTAGATAATCCCAGTCATAGAGTCATGATGATATCAAATGGAAGATGATATTTGGGAAAATTTACTAGTGAGAAAATTAACTGAATTATACCTGGCTTGGACCTAAATTAATACAATGGATAAAAAACAACAAGCATGAACTGCCATGCAATGGAAGTAGTTCAAATTTGGCAGGCTATATTTTTGTGCATTTGAATTTCCTTTAGTAATTGGAGACTTGTAATGGCTGCAAAAGAAAAAAAAAGTTATTTCATATATTTACAGTGGTTGTTATTAACACTTCATATAAAGTTACCTGTGCAAGGTGTCTGCAGTAATAAAAATATGTTACTTTTCTTTAATTAGATGATCTGTGTCTCTACGTTTGTGACTTCAACAAAAAAAAAAGCATACACATTTTGTCCAACAAGGCAAAACTAAATATTTAACTATAAGGTCAGGTTTGGAGATTTTAGCATATGCTTTATTATTTTACTAAGGATAAATTGCAAACAACAGATGGTTACCTTCCCCCAAAATGCATTGTCAGAAGTATTATCTTGTGCAAGAGCTTCAGAACTTGACTCCTGTTGTACAATGGTATATACTGAGTCTTGTATAGTGCCCACAGATATGACTAATGGCATACACCTAACTTTGATGTAGCTACAACAGTGGCAAAATCAGCATAAGACTGGCCCTGTAGTCTTCTTGTGAGAAAAAATTTTACTGAATACATTCAATAGGAAGTTTTCTTCTAGTGAAATGTAATTTTGTCCCCCAATTTGGACTGAGGTACAGCTGTTGGAACCTATAAAAAGACTTGCAGAAATTTCAATGGGAGCTAGAACAAGCTCACGATGTGCAGCAATAGGCAAGGATCCCTCTCTCCCCTCCAAAAAAAATCCTATCCCCCCTCCAAATCCAATTCAGACAATGGATATATTAAACTTGAATTATAGTATTGCATGTCACCAAAAGAAGTGGATGAGACTATGTTTTGTAACATCATCAACAGGCTTCCACACAAACACGTATTTTTCTAGATGTGGCAACAGATGGCTCCACTTACCAAAAAAATACAACCTTATTCATATTTATATTCTCTTAGTCGCTCCTTCAAGCCAGATTCACTTGCAGCTCAGCCCACCAGGGAAATTAAAGCACTGCCTGAGACAGCAAGACTGGGGGTTACAAGAAAGGCATACCTGCATTTATAAGAGGGCCTTGCCAGATTTACCCTATGCAGAGAACTGCTGTAAAACCTGTGCTACTGGTTTGCCCTCAAAAAAAAAAAATCGAAGTAGTAATACAGTGATGGGTATGCTTTGTGCTGTCATTTCCAAGAAGGATAAGTATTACCTTCCTAGCAAATTGTTCTAAGTATGCAGTGGAAGCTTTACCTCTAAATCAACGAGAAAATATTTTCACTCCAAAGGGGTTAGCTTTACTACTACATATGCATTTTAGAACTGTAGAATGTATAGAATGTTTCATGTGAAATATACATTATACATTTGTATATATATATGTATATAAACAAAAAAATTGAGAGGAGAATGAAACATGAGTGCAGGAGTAACACCCAGATATGTTACCCATGAAAGGATGAGTAGGTAGCAACATTCGTGACTCATTAGAACAATGGCATAGAAATAGACTTGCCCTGTCATAACTTGTGGGCAAACTATTTTTCTCTTATGTTAATCATAAATCACCATTTTGCTTTTATGCCTGAAGAGAAACACCTCGGAGTACCTCAGGCAGCAACTAGGAAAAGAGTGGTTTTCATCCAAAAGTCAAGACTGAATGGTATAGAAATTTCCATTTTTATGCCATCCGGATGCAGATAATACAATACAGTATTTAGATCAAGAACACTGTTAATAGCAATGGTGATAGAAACTCCCCTAAGGGTGAGAGTCTTTAGCATGGAAATGTCAATGCCCCACTCAGAAAGAAATAATTTTCTGTGAGACCTAATAGTGATTTAAGTGACGACTGCTGGGATGTCATGGTACAAGGGTGTGATGTAGCATTAATACTGCAGCCACAAGTAAGATCTGTCAGGGAGAACTGGTAACCAGATGGAAAATACTGAGTTTCTCTAACTTCATTGATTAAGATGATCCTGGTTAAAAGCCAGGAAATCTGGTATGTTGCTCTAAAACATAGTCCTTGGCTGCTGTTAGCCTAATTGTTATATTCAGTCGGGATCTTGGACTCTTATCTGACCCCATAGCATTACTGGAGAAGTTCAAGCAAGAAATCTAACTGTTCTGCAAATGCTATCTAAATGGCCTGTGACATAGCTACAACACAATGAATTTTGGATTTAAGTTGGTTCTATGTTTATTTTGTGGGCTGGCATGGAAAATTCTTGGTATAGCTTGTGATGTTGTTCTTCTGTCTTACTACTTCTTAATGACATTGCTGACTACCCTTGCCTGCTAAAGGAAGGACTGTTGAAGAGCTCATATAAAAAGGCACCTCTTTTTTCTCCTTCCATCAGAGAACATATGGGGTACCCTGAGGCCAACCGCACAGACTTTTTTCAGAATCATGCTCCAATTTATTTTTTGATATTTTTGTTGTTGTTGTTCAGATACCTTGAAAGGGCAGCTAAATTCAGGAGAGCACTGGGGCACCTCTGGACACTGCAGGTATGAGACATATTTTGGGGGGTCACAATTTTAATTCATTGGGAATTCAAATGGGCAGAAAGATGAGAGAGACATATAAAAAGCCAGTGACTTTTATATGGGAATCAGTCTTACTGATATTTGTTTCCACAGGGCATTCAGTTTTAGTGATGATAAGCTTTTTGATATTTCTGTGAAATCTTATTGTTGCTAATAAGCTACTGGATTAAGTAGGTCCTAATAGATCAGTCACAGCTGGTCCCATTCACAGTGGCTCCAAATGCCCCATTTTCTTGTAAGTTATTTGTGCCTTCTCCCAGACTGAGGACAATTTTTCTTCCTATATACCACTGCTACAGATTCTCTCAGAGGAACTTGACTCAAGGTCACCTGTGTGACCAATTTACATTACTTATTAAACTCACATACAGCCAAGCCAAGAATTTTTTTTTAAAGTCACATTTGTGACAAGTTTTTCATCGTGTAGCTAAGTGTATGGAAAGCCGGAATGGTGAAGTTACAAGGTTTTTTGTGTACTATTCACCTTTACTAATGCTGTGGGATAGAAGTAAGTCTAATTTGGGTATGCCTTCACTTTTCTGTTCTGGAATTGTGGATATTTCAGAATTAAGTATGTTATTGTTTTTAAGAGATTCAGCAAAGTATGTAGAAATTTGTTTTAGTTGTGAAATGGTAATCTTATTTTAGATGTGATCTGTAAACAGTACAAAGAAAACTGGTTTATGTTTAAAGTAATGTCGCCCAAACAGCAGGCACTGGAACAGGATGTAGTCTGTGCCTGTGAGCTGCACTCCTGTGTCTGATGCTACTGTTCTGCTGCTTACCAGGAGAGCCAGCAGATGTGAGTCACTGTTGTACTATTACAAATATATCTCATGGTACACTTCACACTGCCAGTATTCACTCTGGAAAAGGGAACATTGTAAGTTCTTCTTACTAATAATTACGGGTTAACTTAGGGCTGATGTGTCTCGTGCCTATGCAGGTTAGATGGAGGAGGAAAGTTTATTCCTTGAATCTGCACAGCTGTGTTACATATGAATAAATCCTGCTCAGTGGGTGTGAGTTACAGAAATGCTTATGAGCAAGTATCCAGAGAGAAACTTAAAGGAGTAAATGACATCCTTTCCTCTTGTACGTATCAATCTCAATCCAAACAAATGAGACCAGCAGGATATTTGGAGCCAAGGAAGCTGCCCTCATCTCTGCTATCCTGGGCAGCTCCCCTGCTTCTAACAGCTTTTTAACAGGGGAATATGAGCGTTTCCTGAGTGGTAGCTCCTCTGAGGGCTGCTTATGGAGTAAGATGGTTTATGTATCACCTTTCAGTCAGTGAAATGTCTAAGGGCACCATCCAGTTCAGAAACTGGAATGGTGATTTAAAAGAACGAAACAGGAAGAATGTAATGTTGCTACTAACTGTTGTCTAAAATGATAAGTCTGTAATGTACTGTAAGTAATACTAATAATCATTAATTAATGCATCTTTTAAATAATGAGAAAGAATGTGCTTTTGAAGTGCTGCCTTATCAACTGTCTGGCTGTATCAGTGATTTGACACTGAAAATGCTCACCAGAAAAAGCACCTCTTGTCTGTAGCACAACAGATGTCCTGAGGGGCATGCGGGAGTCAGAAGATATTACTTTCGTGCACCGTCTAGGCAAACCTCAACATCACTTAGACAGTAGTAGAGGAAAGACTGTGCCCATTTATTTTTGCCATGAAGATGCTTTGGGTAATATACTAGTCATTTACTTCTATTCACTGCTTTGCAAGTTTGTTCAGAAATGTTTGCAAATAATGGCACTAAAATGTTTCTGGAGCAATGTGAATATATAGGCCAGTCATTGTGTCTAGAAACACCACAAATATTTGCCTAACCTGGAGGAGACTTTTGACTTTTAAAAATATTTATTTATTAATAGTAAAACTTTCTGGTAGGCATTTTTATCTCCTTACGTAGGAGCACCTCTGAGTATGTGTGCTTATTACTTAAGCACATTTTTAGTTCTGTACCTTTTTAACATGGGATGAGTCTCTTCTAGCCCTGCAAAAACAACACTTCTTACTACTTGTAGAGTTCCAACAGTCTTATGAGTGTGGTATAGCAATTATACCATAATATCCCTCAGAGACATGAATGGGAATGGTTGCCCCAAATCCAGTCATCACTTCAGGGTGATTGCTGCTTCTCATAAGCAAGAGCATTACATCATTCTGTAGCATGTAGGGTTTACTGTGTGAAGAAGCTTCAGACAGATTCAATGTTGTGCTGCCTGGCAGTAAGAAGTATTCTGTGTTGCCATGATTTAGCAATTTATTTAGGACTTACCAAGGTACACCAGTAGTCACTGATAGCCTCTGATTACTGTCTGGGCTGATGATGTTTGTTATGGGTCATGCTCACGAGATAGTAGCATTTCCAAAGCAATAGGAGAAAGTCAACAGGTGAGAAGAGCAGGAGTACTTGTTTCATTAGACCTCCAAACTATTGACTTTGTCATCCTGTTTTGGAAATGTTAAGACTGCCATAAGTGGTATCACCTGTCCCCACATTAAACAGAGACATCTATGAGTACTTAAAATTAGTTCTAGGTGTTTGTTTGGAGTAAAAAAGCTGTGTAAATTTGTGTAAAAGTGGGAAAGAAGACCCTTGGTTGAAAATAGCATTCTCCCAATATTTTGGGATATAAAAAGAAAGATTAATATCCATCTTATCAACTCTACATGTAATCTAGTTCGACTCCTTTGCACCTGAGGAAGCTGTAGTGTGGGCCTCACAACATGTCTTCTGTGTCCAGGACTCCAGTACTTCTTTCAACTACTTTCATGTTTACTAGAATTTTGGGCTGGATTTTATGTTGAGCAAACCTTGTTTTCTATTTTCTGATTTCTGTGAAAAGTTAGGTGTTTATAAGGTATTGAAAATATTTTTAATAGAAAGGGGGGAAAAAAAAAAGATTTAGAGCGAGTCAGCCCCTCCTCTCCCTGTTTTTTCTTGTCTAATCAATCAGCCAGTCTTAGGTGATTGCATCTTAACTATACTTAAGCACATTCCATTTAATCAAGATTAAACTTGCTTTTTCAAGTCATAAAAATTAGTCAGTAGAAAACTTAAAAACAGTGTAATTTTTAGAAAACTTAAATACAGTGTAACCAATAGCTACAGGAAAGGAATAAAACTGTTTATTAGGCATCAAAATATATTTGTGAAAGACAAGCTCTTTTCTTTCCAAAGGGCTTTCAGCTCAAGGAAAAGATATAGATTAGACTGATGAGAAGTGGGAAAACCAGACAAGTAAAGAAGCAGGGGAGGGCATTTTATGTATATAAATCAGCAAAGAAAAAGATGCTTTTTCAGTACGTTTGGAAAGGTGAGTAGATGTTCAGTTGGACTATGGGTATACATACAATTCACAAAGGAAAGAGAATATCATAATACTGAATCCTCTTTTATTAATCAAGGGCCTTCTATTTTTCCCTGTGGTTAAAAAAATGCATAGGATCAAATCAGTAACTTCAGTAACAAAAAATAATTCTTCCATGAGCAGTTGTAGCAAGTCAATTTAGGAGCACTGTGTAATAATTTCTGGCTTTCTGTAACCATATAAATTTCTGGAGATGTGTAAGGTGGGTTGGTCAGGGAACTGAGCTCCTTTGGGAGAGCTGGGGAGTCTTACCCTCCAAGTTCTGAGTCTGGCAACGTGCTGCCTTGCTCGGTCACACACAAATCAAAGTTTTGGAAGTTCCAGTCTCCACCACTGCTCCCACATTTCTGGCTCTCACTCACCCATACTGGCAGGTAATGGAGAGCCTGAAAGCTTTTGAGTGTTTCCCTTAGGAAGCTGGGGAGCTGAAATACTTTGACATATAATTCCATTTTAATTTTCTACTGAACTGAATTTAACAGGAGGCTGGAGGAGGAGAGGGAGGCTCATGTTTTATCCGTGGAAGATGGGGAAACTTTGTTTGAACAGATCTTTACTGTCAGCATGGTAAAAACTTTTGGTAAATATTCAGAAGCATTGCTGTGCCACAGCTTCTCCCAGTATGGCTGGGTGACCATGTAGGTAATCCTGGTAGCAGCAGTGGCGTGGAGGAGAAATAAGTGTCCTAGTCAGGCTGGTGCAGGCTGGCTTGGTATTCCCAGGCTAGCTGCTAGTAGCCCCTATTTATCACAAGTGCCCGTGGCTGGCATCAGCACAGCGCTCTGGGTGCAAGTGGAGATGTCTTTGTTCACAAGAAGCAGAGCATCAGAGAAAGGCCATAAGCGTTTCTTTTTTACTGTGTATTTAACAAGCTAGAGCAGAGTGGCCAAATGGATTTGTATTTTTTACTTTTTTTGGTATATTTAGCATACAAACACCTGAAGCAGTTTTGGGTTTCTTCTGGTATTTGCATGGTTCAGGCAGAGATTGCTGAGGCTCTGTTTACCCCAGCTCAGATATGAAACAGCTGTTATGCTTCTGGATTTTTGTAACATTGTTAATATAATTAGGTTGCATACAATTCACTGTTCCAATCTAATTTTGCAAGGATGCTGCTTCTGACATTCTGTAGAAAACATCATCTTTCCTCCGTACAATTGAAGTTTCAACGTTGTTTTCTACCACCTAATGGTTTTCTTGTGTTTTCCTTTTTTACATTTCTTTGTAAAAATTTCATCTCACAAGAAAGGGCGTCCCCAAAACATTCCTTGCTGCATGCACATTTGAGGAGTTCTCTGTTCAGAAGCAGAAGCCTAGTTCTTAGTTAGTCACTTTTAATGGTTTATTCTGTCAAATGTACTGCAGATGAGATCTGGGCAAAGATAAAAAGAATTTTAATCCTGAATGTTGGAGAACAGCTTTACAGTAATAGATTGACCAGGCAAGGGACGAGACCCTTCTTGATTTGCAAGTGAAGTTATTGTTTTAAAATTCCCTTTGAAAAGAACAGATTTCACCATTTAACTTAAATCTCACTGTGGTTGGGTTTCTTTTAGGATAAATGTTTTGGTTTTTTCTCCGCAGGCATAATTTGCTATTGACACATGTACAATGGTTCTAGTGCTGTTACCCTGTTTTTCTTTGTGTCCTTTAATCACCTGCTGATCCAGTATTTCCTCCATTTATTGTTCTTGTGTAAATAATCACTGACCTCATTTCACCTCTCTGTGCACACTGCAGGGCAGCTGGAAGGTTTACACGTGGTGCTGCTCTCTCCCTCCTTTCTCTTCCCTCCCCGCCCCCAAAGTGTTATGGTCTGAATAGTGGTTAATGAAATTTACATATTCATGAAAATAAAGTCTTAAGCACAGGAAACCAACATGCAATATTCCATTAATATTGTAAGTTCTATGGTGGTTTTTTTTTTTAATGTGCAAATCATTCTCATAGCTGTGTCCATACTAAAGATTAGTCTTTCAGTAATGCCCACGTGCTTTTACATGCAGAACAAAGACACCTTTCATCTGTGTTTTGCCATCCATCTAATGATAGCAGATGACTTAGCAATGTGAATAAGTTTCATAACCCTCTCCCATCTAATGTATGAATGAAGTAAACGGCACATCCCTCATTTCACAGATCTGACAGATGAACCTTCACAAACATGCAGCAATTGTGTTACACAGCCAAAAATGTTTACACTATTAACCCAGTCCTTAACAATAAGATTGAGAGAGAATTTTCCTGGATGTAGCATCTTCTGTAGAAGCTTGTACAGAAGCTTTGCAGTTGTTCAAGGATATACTAACAATAAAGGTCTCCTGATTTTCAGATTACATCCAGTTCGCATGTGTGAATTGCATGACTGGTATAGAGTAAAAACCTTGAGGATCCTGTTCTCCAGGCACTCCTTGACTCTAACTTCTACAACTGGTGCTGAGTGGATCTCAGAAAGTTATTTAGTCCATTTTCTTGCACTAGGAGGAAGTATTCCTGTGAGGTTTTTTGTCTCATCTCTTCTTTAGAAGTCTCCTGAGGGTCACACCACAACCTTCACTGTCTTCACATACCTAAAACTCACTTGCTAGAAATGTAAGCCCAGTATTGCTTGTCCTAACCTAATACACAGAGAAAATAGTGTGCTACTCTTCCTCTGTGCCTTTTTTCTCATTTTCATATCTGCACACAGTTACAAGGCCACCCTTCCACCCTTCTTACAAAATAATACCAGTCCTTCAATTGTTCCTTGGCAGTTTATTTCCAGATCTCCAATCTTTCCTCTTACTTTTCTTTGGAGTTTACTGATTTCAAATTCATGCAGATGACCTCCCTCTTAATCAGTGTCCCCAGCAGGATCTTCCACTCTGTAATGGCTTCATCATTTAGTTTGTGACATTGGTATCAGCCAACATAAGAACTCCAAAGCATTCACCATGAAGGAAGGTAAAGAATTCCATTTGATGAACATCATTTTCTGAATTGCATTGACACCCGCTTAAACAGTCCAGTTTTTTCAGTGGTCATTTTTTTCTGTCCTCCTTATGCTTCTGTCTGTCACAATCCCTTTCTCTGTATAGTTCATCTATTTTGGTCATCCCTTTTTTTTCCTGTTTTGGATTATGATGATGATGATTACTGGTTTTTATGTTCTTAATGAAACTTAATCTATACCTGTATGTCAGAGCTGACTTTCTATATTTTTATTATTACCTTATCATAAGGTAATTGAGAGAGAGACTGTGTCTCTTAATTCAGCTTTACACATTTCAGTATGTCTGATCATAATCTAAAAACAAGCCATTAGCACATCACTGATGAGAATGCCACCAGCTGGACAGTAACATTTTTCATGCTGGTGTTACTGGTCCTTATGGTGTGAAAAACAGGGGTATCAGACTTAAGAACTAACCCTGAGTATCTTCCTCACAGTTTTTCTCCGTGTTTGCTGCCATCATCAAAAACTACACAAATTCAGTGCTGTTTAGTTTCCATTTTGCTGAAGCTCAGAGGGCATGTCTATGCAGAATCACTTTACTTTAGCTAATGTAGGTAGCCTTCACACTGGAGACAGAAATCTAAGATTTTGATACAAGAATTCAAGTCATCTGTCCTTAACTGCTTGTTTTCATTATGTTTTAATAGTAAGAATAAGGGTGACCTGTGTGCAGTCACAACTCCATTTTGCTGTACAGGCATAATCTACAGCATTAGGAGAGAGAAATTTCTCTCCTGTGATTTTTTTTCCCCATCTTCTTGTTAGTCATTGATTATAAAAAGAGTATAGGTTATCTGAATCTCCAGAAATAGTACTCTAAAATTTTAAACTTTAACTCTGCGTAGATTTATGTTTTTCTCTGCAAGCATTCAAATATCCTGTCTTCAGTACATGCTGAGGTCATCTTCAGTGAGCAATCTACTTGTCCTTTTCTCACACTTTTGTTTTCCCTTTGGTCATGTTCATGCAAAAGGATGGAGAAAAATCAATATAATGTTGATGATCTTTCTTCCACGGTGACTGTGGATTTTTCTACTAACTTGTCTAACATCTCTTAATTCAGGCTTCAGAAAATTTTAACTAAGTCAAATTAATCTCATGGCTGCCACGTAAGTGAGCATAGACAGCTACCCTCATTCTGCTGGTACAAGATAACTTTTTAAGCTGGGTCATTTAGTCATAGCTTTATATAGAGAAAATAGAGTGATTGAAACATTTATTGTCTCATGTAGTGAAAAAATACATACAGTTTCAGTCCTGCTAGTGACATCAGTGACATTGTTAAAGGCTGGAGTTTTTAGGATACCATTAATGCAGCTGCCATCAAATCAACTGAAAGTCTCATACTGACTCCAAAAAGACTTGTATCAGGCCTATAGGTAAGAGTATACAGCATATGTATAGTTCCTTTATTTTCATTAAATACATGCCTTTTCTCTCTCTGTTGCTATATCCTTGAAAGAGGCCAAATATGGAAAACGGTCCTTTAAAACAGGCAGATACTATGATTGTAACATGAAAGAAGAAGCCTAGAATACTGGGAGGATCTTTTCTTGAATAGAAAAATCAATGTATTTTCTAAGCCTGCCTTCATAATTTTGTTTACTTCTGAGGCCAATAAATTGTAGGGGTGCTAATTTGAATACCAGCAAGTTAAAGGTATATATGAAGGATGTTTTTCATCATTAGTTCAGCTCGAAAGGATGTGTATCATAACTATGTTTCTAATAATGACATTTGACTGAAGATAGAATATAATTTCCTATAAAAGAAAATGTTATTGTAAAAATGCAAAGCCTTTAAGGTTTTAATAAAATTAAAGGTTTTTTTACTTATCAAGGAACCATAAAGAAATCAGAAGAATGCTAGTGAAGGGGAAAAGCACGTAAGAAAATAATTTATTCTTCAAGTCTTAGAGGCACGAACTGAAAAGTGTAGTAAAAAATAACAGATTTGTAAGAGAGACTATTGCACCTCCAACATGGAGATCTACTGGTTAATATCAGATTATGCAAGTAGTTTAGACAAGCCCCTGTTTTTAAGCTTTTGTGCTGCACGCTAGGTATGAGGAGAAGGGAGCAGATTGTCTTTTTTAAAAAAATTTACTAATGTGTCATATGTGAAAGTTGAGCTCCATGTCTTACCTCTTGGAAGCTGTGCTTGTTTCTTATACTAGCTGAAACTTAAATAAAATTTACAGTGATACCCTGGTATGCAGTAAATTGTGCTCTGACTTCTGGGGAACATGCTTGCTGCTGGTACCTAAAGAATGTTAACGATGGAGGTTAACAATTCCTGACCCACTCTGTGGAGTATTTCACTCTCTTCAGAGAAAAAAAAACAGGGGTATCAGACTTATCCTGGCAGGAGTTTGGGGGCTTTTAAGCCCTTTGGTAGCACATAGTGGTATGAGCAAGAGTGCCAGCTTCATTGTGTCACCCTCAAAGGAAATTTTTTCTGTGGAACAGCTGTCAAGGGAACTAATGAAATACTGAGCATTTGTTAACTAACAGGATTGGTGAATAGTGAGTAACTAATTTAAGTGGTATGAAGCAGCTCTTTATGAAAACCTTCATTTTTCGGCATTGTGGGTATAACAATGTGTGTTATCACTGCTCTTTTTGGGGGCAGACTGTTCTCTTTATCTCTTCATCCTTTGTGTGAAAATCAAGGGAAACATGGGAACTATTCAGCTGAGCAGTCTTTGGCATATGATAGTAAGAAATCTGCTGCAGCTCTTGCTGTTAATTTGCAACTGGTTAGAGGCACAGACAGCTTAACTGTTGACAATTTACGTGGTTGGGTTTGTAACAGCCACTTTTCTGCTGTCATAACTGAGGGCAGCAGATGTTTACATCAACAGGGGAATGTCTTAAAAAACAAACCACAAGCACTTCTAACTGCCTAATCGAGAACTTGGTCCTGCAACCAGTGGTATGGATGGGCACATCTAATAGTGTCACTTCAATGAGAAAAGGCAAGTCCTCCCTCCCCTCCTGTTACCCAGTGACTGATAGACAGGCTTCCCACAGAGCTCCAGCAGGGGCTGTGTATAATTACAGCTCAGCGTTGTTAGCTGGCTCCTGACTGTGTGCCGTGCAGCAGGTTTCTTGGTGCAAACAACCTCAGTCAGAGGCTCCCCAAAAGCAAGTCTTTTGAGTGGCCTCTCAGAAGGTACGGCACTGCAGTGCCCAGTGCTGAGCAGGGCAGAACTGTATGAGGGGGTGCAGCTTTTCCTGTGGCACAAGGTTCTTCTTCTGTGCCCAGAGAGGTACGTGCCACGTGGTGGAATACAGACACTACCATGCTGAATTCAGCACGCTGAGCCAGGGAGTCACTTAGGCTGAACTGATGGGAAATTTGAGATAGGGCTGGGGTTTGAACTGTGCAGAGCCAAATGGGTTCCTTTCTCCATTAACGGCGACAAAATGAAATCACCTCTGTAAGTAGACCCTCACATCCTTTCCTTGGAGCCTACAGCAGGGAATCTCTCTTTTTCATTCAAAATCAGCAACAGATGGTGCTGCCCACACCTTTTTCCAATCCCTTTTATTCCTTAGCATTTTTGTGAGCAAACTTGCACAGGACTTGGAGAGTTAAACTTACTTCTCTGCCTCTTGATCTTGATCGAATACAAACTTAGCTCTCACATCCTCCTGGGAGAGTCTCAAACCCACCAGGTGTTGCAGAAGTCTGGATAAAGGGTAGAATCCATCCCTGGCTGGCATGAAAACTGCCACCATGCAAAACAAAATACTGAATGACTGCAGAAATAATGTGCAGAACTGTCTTGTGGTTAGAGTGGTTAAGTATTTTACTAGTTGACTATTGCAAACAGTTCTATCTTTAACGCTAAAAAAACATATTCAGCCCCATGAATTGTAAATTTTTATTTTTTTTTTTTGCATAGACAAACCATTTCAACAAGAAGCAAAATTTTCACCCAACAGCAGGCACTGTCAAGATTTTAGCACTATCTAATGTGTTGTAATGGATTCATACAGAAGAGGAGTAGTGGATGTATCCTACATCCTCCTGTAATGCTAGGTTGTGGCACACAGTAGGATATAAAAATGGCTGTCACATCTGCCTTTCATCAGATGCCAGTACAATAAATGCTCTGGGAAGCTTGGAAGATAAAAGTAGTAAAGAACATCTTAATTTTTATATCTTGAATAGGACTGTGTGTGAGGCAGGCCAAAATACTATAGAAGATCTGGGTATGCCCAGAAGCAGAGTCTTACAGAAACAATGCACTTTAACATAAAACCTGGATACTTACAAATTTTAGATGCTTCCAGGGTTCACTGATGTGTTGGTAAGAATAATTTCATAATCTGTCCATATGCAGAACATGGGCACCAAAGTTCTGCACATGTTATGACATTCTTTTCCAAATCCGCATGTATTTCCAGTTTTGGTGAACATCTGACTTCAACCATAGGCAGTGAAAGTTGTGTGAAAATCACCTGGCATCAGTGTTAGGGGCCCTGTCGCTTTGACTGCCTCTCAGAAGTATTACAAGTCAGCATCTAGCTATTGAGAGACACAATTCTGAGTGCCTTCAAAAAACCCTGGAATAAAGTAACACTGAGAAAGGTGTGGTAGAAGCCAAGGTGTCTTTATTACATAGTTCAATGACTGCTTGCACGCTCTGTGTCTTCTGCCAAGTCTATTAGCTACTTGCTCTGAGAAGTAATACATATGACCAAAAAAAAAGAAAGCACCATTCCTTGTTCAAACACCCTACAAATATCCATTTAGATATATTTCTACACAAATTCCATATGTTGACAAGCTTGTATTTGAGAAAAAATAGCATTTCCTAATCCTGTATTTGATTTTCTCTGTTATGGACTAAATCCAATTGCCTAGATGGGAATAAACCTTGGTAAAAAAAATGGTATTTGTCTTTGTTAATTATGCAGAACACCCACAGCTCAAAAAAATACCGAGGTGGAATAATGCAGCCTCAATATCCATCCTAGCATATAAATTCTAGATGAAATGGGCCCCACACTAATAGCCAATCTGATTCCTCATGCAGGAAAACCTACTGAAAAACTTTATAGAGGATTTGGTTGGAGTTTTTTCCTTCCTTCAGTGGTTCTCTTGCACAGGTTTTTCAACTATCTTTTAATTTTCAGAAGGTGGGGCAAGGTTCATAAATAACCTGCTCAAACAGAAATTTAAGGAATTGTGTTAATGAATATACTTGCTAGCATGTCTTATTCTTCTCTATGCAGAGTGCAAGATCATCTTTAGCATCAACCTTGGCTGATGTGACTCCTCAGTATCATGAGCATTTTATTCTTATTATCCTAAGGAAAGCAAAGTCTTAAAGGAGTAACTTTTTCACAAAAGTGAAGATAACAGAGTAAAAGTAGAGCACCTCCGTACTACTTACTTCTTTGTAGACCATGAATATTTATTTGATCCACCTAATCCACCTCCATCCCTGCTCAAGGCAGAGGGGATGATCCGTACATGGAAGGCTTTGGTGGTTTAGATAGTTTAGATAAGCTCTGAGGTAAAACTATCCGGTTCTATATATTCCCTTTCCTGGTCTGGAGGCTCACTGCAAACCAGGTGTTGGTACTGGCTCTTACTGGCTTTTTTCTCTTTAGAAGTCTCCCTCCTTGTGAAATAAATAGATGATGTTTTATAAAGGGAGATTATAGTCTGAGGATTCTGCCTTTCCTCTTATCCGGTTAGTAAGCAAATTAACAATATTGACTCAGACCACATACAATGAATGCGCAATTACCTGTTTTGTCTCCTACTCTATTTTCCTTCTTTTTGTTTCTTAATTCAAATTCAGTTTGATTTAGAACAGCTTCTTTGTCCATCAATCTATGTTTCTCAACCTTTGTCGTCTTGAATCTCTATTCCTTAGTTACTCCTTGCTGATGAGTAGGCCATAGTCATTTCAGTAGACTTGTGTAACATGAACTGCATTCTCATTGGTAGCCACTTTTATCTCATTAATTTACCTTTTGAATCTGTTGGTGTTTGCCTGTTGTTAAAACCCAGTTGTGTCTTTGTCTGTATGATTTGTTATTTTCAAAGTTCGTTTGCCTTTATTTACTAGATTTCTTTAAAGACAAAAGACTTACAGATTGTGACCCCTTCCATGTTGTATTAGCCAGAACAAAAAAGCATTTAAAGGCAGAAAAACACTTACACACCAAGGCACAAGCTGTCCAGTTAGCTGCAGAACTTCAACTGTAGTAATTTTTTCTCAATTGCTGAGAATCATTTTGATGCCTTGGGGAACTGAGATATCAATTAGATGAATCAACAGTTTAGTCCAATGTGCTAATTCTTATCTCCTACTCACAAAAATACCGTCTAAGAATGTTGGTCAAACAAACCTCCCTTCATTATAACATATCCAATTTACCCATTTGTATTGCAGATGATGTCTAGTGACCACTGAGGCAAAGATAGAAAATAGTGAGTAAGAATTAGAACTTTGTTACATTACCGACTAGCTACTGGCCATCACTAACATTGTGGGATTGTTCAGCTGCTAGCACAGAATACTTCCTTCTTGGAAGAGTTAAAGTAAGAAAGGCTGAGTATTGAATAAAAATGCACATTTCATAAAGTTTTTCAAAATAATTACTGGTGCTAAAATCCCCTTTTTTTTTTTTTATTAATGTACGTTCTTGCAAATAAATTTCTGAATGTACATGAAGGACTAATTTTGACCTACTTGAATAATGATAGTGCTAACTTGGTACTTTCCTTTTGTGTGTATGTTAATGAATGACTTTTCGTACTACTTGACTAGATCTAATGTGTAGCATCCTTTCATGTTCGAGGCAGCCAAGTGACATTTTCGCTTCTAAGCATAGCTCTAAGATTACCTAACCCTTATAATCACCTATCAAAAGAAATCTGTGATAGCATGATGAAGAATGGTTTACTGAGGTATATTTCAAGGACCTATGTGCAACACTTGTTACATTTTTCTTTTTAAGCACAGTTCTAGAGGTTCTTTTTAAAAGAACTGAATGCTCAGCAGAGGTGCCATTTTGACTTAAAATAAAAGATTATCTGCTTTTGCTGATAAAATTAATGCATTCCAAATAATAAATGTTCAGTCTTTCAGAAACTGCCCAAATAATGCATCTCAGCTGTGACACAGGGAACTGCCTCTTTGTCAAAATTATTATCCTACAGTTATTGGGAATTTGATGTAAAACCCAGTTGTGTCAACTGGAATTCTAACAATTTCTGGAAGTTGCTAGAATGTATAACGTTTTAATAGTGCTTTCATCCAACACAGTGCTTTGCAAAATTTACCTATTTTGTTTTGCAGATTTTAACGTTAGGTGTGGGGGTTTTTTGCTGTTTCATTGCTACATTTTTGATAGTTAAGCCATGTTTTCTCAGCAAAGGAGTCTACTTTTGCTTAACACCTGTGCCATTTCTCTGGGAAAACAGTCCACTGTGTGATTTTTTAGTGAAATCTAAAGAGTCTTGAATTTCAAGCTGGTTTTAGTTTCTTACAATACGCCTCAAGCTGGACCAAAACAGAGAATATTTGTGTATGCTGTTAAGTCACTGGAGTGAAATTCTGGCTTAACTGACATCAGTAATTTTCGTTAATCTCAGTGAGACAAGAACTACTTCTATGGTGAGCAGACAGCTAATGGAAAAATGTATTCAGCTAGAGGTCCAGTCAGATAGAAACTTGAAATTCTCTTTGAAGGTCTCTGATATCTCTTTGGATTCTTATGATCACACCTTCACATAAATGATTTATCAGCATGTTCACAGATAGAGGTGCCTTGGACAGATTTGTATGAAGGTATTTTTCCATGAATATTTGTGTTGAGTCCTGTCCCAGCTACTGACCAGCTGGTTTTGGAAACACTGAATTCAGCATAGGACAGATGATATGACTAGAACACCAGGGACTGTCTTATCTGTAGATGAGAGCCAGATGCTTCAGGTAGTGTTTTGGCAAAGGAGGAGTGCAAGGAGTAGTCCGATTATTTACAAATACACAGGTTCACAGTGAACTCAGTGGCAACAGCTAGGGACAGTTCTTTCATCTGGACCTCTAGAATCCTTTCTCCAACTCTTCCTGAACTGAAGAAGCTGTGTCTTGTGCATCGTGATGACTTCCTCATGACTGTTCCTTTTTTAAGCCCACAGTGTGCAAATTTCAATCTTTAGTGCTTACTTCTTCAGGAAAATCCCTGCAAATATACCTGGATTTTACTGATTTTCAGCTGTATGGTGCATGGTGTTGAACAATAGTTACCTTACTATCTCTGTGCAAGTATAGACATAGATGTTCTTTCCATGTAGCTTGAAAGATGGACGTTTAATACATGAATTATATCTATCCAGGCACGTGCTTGTCTTTGGATTGAATAGTATTCTGACAGCAACTTCAATAAACTTTCAGCATTTTATTTTTTTTTAAACTAGTACATAGAAGTAATCTAATTCTATTTTAATTCATACAGAATGGACCACAAAACTTTCAAGAAGAATATTGCGGTATCTTGTAATATTTGACTATGATGAAATTTGCAGTGCAGACAACAGATTTTGAACAGCTAATAATTTGCAAGCATTCCATAGGCTGACACAATGCATAAAACATGTATTTCTAGATGATTAAATTATGGTTTATATACTGTGAATAATGATTTATGGACAGTTCACAGACAGAGAAACTTGCTGGTATTAATTGATTGCTGTAGATAATTCTCTCAGTAGAGTCGCTTATGGTTTGGACAGGATTTAAATTAATAACTAGCACTATAAGTGTTTGAAATCCATTGAAGATGCCCTTAGAGCATCTCTAAGGGAGAGCCCTTAGGCACCCACATTCAATTCACATTAGTTTAGTCTGGTTTTTTCATGATTGGTTTACGTCTTTGTTACTAGTATATGCAGAATGTTCTTGATAGCATTTATATTTGTTTTGAACAAAAATACTACCAAAGCCCTTAAATGCAGCACACCATTATTTACTTTTATGTAATATAATTTTTATGGCTAAATGTAATCTTTATTAGCATTTGTAACTTTGCTGCAAACAGTTCTCAGCACATAATTAGATTGTGTTGACTGCTGCTTCTTGTTCCAGCTGATGATTAGAAATCATATTGAATTCAAAACATTTCCAGCTCAAGGAAAAAATTTCATTCACAGACTAATACATGGTTGGATCCTGTGTCCCAACTTTTTAAATGTTTTCAATAGATGCCTCTGGGCAAACCAGAAGTACTAATAAATAGGATAGATAAAGAAAACTATCAAAACCCAGCTGAAATAGCTACAGAAAAGCAATCAAAAACGTTTGCTAGTGCTCTGGAAAATTAGACATTCATTACAAAGTCACTGCACAGTGTAGCGGTGAAGCAGTAAGATCACTTACATGCAAAAATGAATTTCTTCATAAGGCTTCGTTTATATTTTGAATGTTTATGTAAAGGCCAAATATTCTCCAAAGAGATTAAGCTTACCTGGGTCTCAGTCTCTGGTATGACTTCAGAAAATGAAATGTACTGAATCATGAGTATTACAAGCTACAGAAAATGAGCCATGATCTGGCCCAGCTAAAAGCACTGAGAAAAACTTGCAGTACTGCTGTAGGGAGTTGCGTTCACTTGCAGAGTGGTTTGGCTAGCCTGAAGGATTAGGGTTTTTTATATAAACTAAATACAAATATGTAAGAGATTGAGGACCTTGGCATTTTAGTCTGGCGCTAACCCTGTTTAGATCAGATTTCAAGTCTCCATGTCCCTAAGAGTGAACTTTTAATTGAGAGTAACAGAACATGTGAGGAGGAGCATAAGAGGAGACCCTTGTGTTTATAATGAAAAAGCATATAGAGACAGCATGAGGCTCCCAGTGGCCTCTGGGTGCTACGGCAGCCTGCAGCTGAACAGAGGTAGCACTCATTCTAGTCAAGGGCAAACAGAGAAGTTTGTGGCTAAGGTCATCCAGGAAGATTCAAAATAAAGCAGTGAGTCCAGTGATAGTGTGCTTTGGTGGCAGATGGACCAACAGAATACCAGACATGGAGAGACAAATTAGGGCTCCCTATTACCAATGTGAGTCATAATAAGTGGAAAGACATCAAATCAGTTAACAAGTACCTGGGTGAGATGCTAGGAGCAGAGGTAAGGAGGTTGCTAAGGCTTTTATCACTGAAAGTAAAAGCCAGTCTTGGAGGGACAGCACAGCAGGCTAAGAAGTTGTGCTATATTGCTTTTGTTAGTGAGTGGAGGAACATGACTGCTTCTAGATATGAAAAAGCCTGGTGAACAGGTACTGAGGGATGGCAGAGGGTTTCTGGCTGGTAGTCATGTGGTGTGGCACGTTTGCTCTGAAGGTTAAGAACTGCTGTCCATCTTGTATCTGCTCCTGGTTCTGTACACTTACGGGCTGCATGGAGACAGATTGGCAGTGAATTGATGCTGATGCTTTGCAAAACCTTAAACATAGTTCACTGAAAACCCTGTTTTTTCCTGTCTAGTTGTACCTGTGTAGATACTACCTCTTGCTTTGCTGTTTGTTACTCGCAGAGAAGCTGGGAGTGGTCCTTCTGTGGTCTACACTCCCCTTTTCTCCATCCCATGCCAATAGCTCTCTTAAAAGCACCATAAAGTTATATTTAGAATGATGTCACATCATGGAATTCTGTGTGTGATTATATAGCTCTATATGTCAGGGTTTGCTCTTGTTCTTTCTCCCTCTATTATGGGACCATCCCACTTGGTTGCATCAACTGGTGTTTTAAGAGACCTATTTTTAACATTTAAAAATAGTGTGTGAAGTTGCCGTGAACATGTTCTTTAGTGCACAGGCAAGTGAATAACTGTGTATGTATGTGAAGAAGAAAATAAGGTTTTGCTTGTTTCATCAAATAACCAGAATCATGTTTCCCACATAACTAAGTAGCTTTTTTTCCCACATTCAATTCACACAGTCTTATTAGTGTTATTTATGTGTACTCTGTTAATTGTGTACCCCACGGGCCAGGCGGTGGTGGTGGTAGCATTTTATTTATTTCACCATACTAATAAAGAAGTATTGTAACACTACCAAGTACAGAAGTGCTGTGAAACCAGGAGGTCAGGGGGATTTCATGGGGCCGTTGCTCACGTCATAGCTGGTACTGTAGAAATCTGGAGAAAGTGCTTTGCCTCAGAGCGGCTGAACATTAAAGAGAAGCAACGGGGGGGGAGGCAGTGCTTGACTTGCAGAGTGACCTGCAAAGGCTTCATAGGGAGGGAAGGGAAGGGGAGGGATGATCTAGGAAGTAGCTGAGGTAGATCTTGAATTGGAGATTGATACGGCAGAAGGAGAAAGAGGAGAACAAGGCTCTGGCTGAGGTGGCCTGATGGGGAGGCTGCAGCAAACATGTGATTATGATGGCAGGTGACTGGGGACAAAGTGATGAAAGTCTTACAATGTCACTGCAACTCCAGCAGCTGCTCCTGCCAGCTTTGGGACCTGACTGCCTCTTCCCAGGACCCTCACCTCTTTATTGCCAACTGGTTACTAATGGCTGTGAATTGCCTCCAAGTGCCTATGTGTGAAAAGGGTCTCCTGAGCTTAAGAGAGATGTGAGTTAGAAGAGAGAGCCCCATCCCCATCCATAACTTTTATTTTATTTCCCACTGCCATTTCAATATTCTTATATCACCCTGCAGGTGTTCACATTGGCACACTCTGCCTACTCTCCTAGAGCAATCTGGGCATCACTGCAGCTTTACTTTCCAGGAACAAAGCCCTCTTGCATAACTGTGGTGTGCCCTTATTCTGTCAGGTCTCCTGCTGCCTTGGAGCTCTGCCTGATTGGAATTGGGTCCTTCGTGGACAGAGGCATTCCTGTTCAGAGGTTTCACCCAGCAGTGCTGTGAAAGTCCTATGCAAGAATAATCCTTCTCATTTTCTGGAATCCCAAGTCTGAACCAAGTTCTTAACAAAAATGAGCACAGCAGAGCACCTAAGGAAGCTCTGATAGAAGCTAAAGCTGAAGAAAATGAAGATAGCTGGGTAGTATTACTGCAGTGCTATTGTTTTCTGGGTTCCAATTTAATTTATTCTTTGATATGTCCTAAACATTTATAGATTTGATTTCAGCTCACTTTAAGGCAAGCTATATCACAAGTACAGATTTAGGATGGGGAGGATGATGTCTGTTATTCCTTCATTCCCTTGGTATAATGTGGCCAGTCAGATATGCTCATGTCAAATTAGAATATGGGGTTTATTGTTGTCCCATGTGCTTATCTAACACATGGATGAACACTAGAAAATTCACTGATTTTGTATGCTTCTGTCTTTAACAGTTTTCGGGTGGTAATCTTGTTGTGCCAAAGTCTGATTGTTCCCGTTGCCCAGTGCATTTTTACATCACAGAAATAAATGCAATTGAGTTTCTGTAGTCCTTCCAATTGCAAGTCCCTTGAACTTTGTTGCTGTGATACATGTGGGTTTTTTTTCCTTTGATGAAGCTATCTTCTTTAATAAAACAATCAGAACCAATAGTGCTAAGAAACTCCCACAAGTTATTTGATTTAACTTTTTAAAGTCTGCTTTTCTTAAAGATAAGTTTGTTTAAAATGTGATCATCAACATTCCTACTGCTGATTATTATGAAGTATGAACCTGGTGTTAAAAAAATCTGGAGGTATCCTGTTTATGTGAGAAAAAGGAATGGGGGCAAAAGTAAAATTTGTAGCAGCCCAAGTGTATGGCCAGGGTCTACGTTGCTTTGCAGTCTTCCCTCGGCCCCACTGGCTTTGCCATGTAACCTGGGGCAGTTAGATCTGCGTGGTGGTAGAGCCCCAACACTGTGCCTTGGTCCTGAGCACAGACAATTCTTGTCCTATCTTAGAGTCATTTGTTGATGTGGAAGTAATTTCAGTTGCATGGAGGAAGTTGAAGAAAGTCTTCTCTGAGTGATATTTCAGAATTTCAGCATCTGTCTCAAAAATGGAAAGATCTATAGTGTCCATATAATTTTCCCCTCTCATAACCTTGTCCACTTGGGCTGATGTATCTTGGAGTCCCTAGGAAGGACCTTCAGAAAGATCTTTCATAGCACTGTTCACACCCACACCCACTCACCAAAAAGCCCTACATGTCATGTTGAGGATCAGAGTACAGTGGCATTTTGATATGGTATCACTCAGTTTGCCTAAAGCACCTAAGCAGAGGATGTTTCTTCCAGTTATTATTCTTAGCTCAGTGAGCTAAGTCACTCTCTGAAGGCGAGTGTCCATCTCCAACTATTGGAGGAAGAACCCAGCACAAGTGGCCCCTAAGGTTTGGATGGTTATATGAATCCAGACTGTTGTTTTTCTCAAAGCACAGGCATAAGCATTGAAAAATTAGTATTCTGAAGCAAGTGTAGTGTGATTTGTCTAGTTTCCTGGGAAGTTATCTCTAATGACATGCCTTTCTCCTGTTGCTTAGAATTATGGCTATCTGTTTGAAGTTGAATAGGATGGAACCATATATATAAAATCAAAGTAGAATGAGAAATCTCAGACCTGAAATTCTGTCTACTTAGGGGAAACAAATTTTGCTTCAACTTTTTTCCCACTTCTTGTTCTGCCAGTTACAAGTGTGTGAGTTCCATTGGATTGTTTTAATTTATTTTTTTTTTACAACCAAACTATGGCAACAGTAGCATTCCAAGCCACTTTTCCTCTTCCAAAATGAGTTAATTTTATAAAATAATTATCATTATTGAACAATTGCTTGAAAATGTTTTCACAGAGAGCTTTTCCTCGTTTGATTTTCAGCTTTTTCCCAAAAAGTACTCAGAACTTCTGTGTTTTTCTGACTGAGCTGCCTGCAAACCATGATAAAGGCAGACAGTACTGATATCTTTCAATAGAAATCCTATTGGCATCAGGATGCTCCTTCTCCATTGTATTCTCTGTGTAGTTAGTGTATCCAGACTGACGCTAGTGATTAGTGTTTACCTAATTTATAGTATCTGTAGTATTTACCTATATATATTGGCCTGTTGACACACCTGTGTGAAAACTCACTTTGAAAATTAAGATAGGCAGAGAATACAAACTGTGTCTTGCCACAAGCGGGTCAATTTGGATTATATTAGGAATCTTGGAAACTTACAGCAACAATTTTCAATGAGGGAAAGGGACACGTGCTCTTAATATGCTCAGTTAAATTATCCCACTTTCTTAAAAAGTCCAGCAAAAAAATCCCAGAAAATGTAAGCAAAATAAACCACAAAGGAAAGAGTCTCAGAAATAAACAGGGAATTTTCATGAGAAATTTTTGAAAGGGCACGGGCTAAACCTGGCTACAGCAGCATGTCATCTTGCCAAGAGATCTAATTCTTGTTTGTTCTGCCTGTGAAATATCTCATCTTATTTAGCTGAAGATAAGAGAATGCAAGATAGATATTCTTTCTCATGGGCAGAATCAAGCTGAGAAAGGGAGAAAATTAACCCAGCTTGTATGAATCAGAGCTTGTAGTCATTTCATAAAAGCATGGCACACTCTCAGTGACAGACAAATGCCCCTTTAAGATTATTCTGCTGCTGCATGACTTCCAGGTGACCTGGCTGTAATGGTTAGTGCTGAGTTTATAGCAATATGCATTTACTTTTTGGAGATGTGAGCAAAGTGATTAGAAACGCACTGAGATTGAGGAATCAAAGGAAGAACCCTTCTGTTAAAAAATTACTGATACTTAAATCCAAGAGACTTTTTAATCACATTTCAATCAAAAAGAATCATGTAAATTAGCCTTATAAAACATGCAGAAGATAGTGAAAAAGGCAATAGCTTCGTGTTGTCTTGAGCATGGGTCAAACTACCTTTAAGCTGCCTTTCACCTTGAAGTAGGTTTGGATAGAGGCATACTGGAACAAACCTAAGATTACTGAATACCTTTCCTCTCAGAGGAGGACTTTGTTTGCCATTTGTCATTCAACAATTCTGATTTAACACTGTACAATTTGCAATGATCCAGGTCTCACTGTCCAAAACAAAGTGAAGCCACTTTGCATGGAAATTTCTTGAGCAAACTTTCCATCTGTTTGAAGTGTTAGACACTTAAGCCCTATCTATGCAATAAATGTATCTAGTTTCATTTTCTGCAACACCTACATTCAGACTCTAAGAGAGACTCTAAGCGAAAGTGTGGTCAGATACCTTCTCCATTCCCCTCCAGGACTACCTTTAAGCACAAGTAAAAAAAAACCAGTTCCTTTGAGACTGATTTCAGCAGTTTATGAATTGATTCCCTCCTCTGATGGCCTAGTGGGATGAATAGTAGCAGGATGACATTTCATGGAAGTTTAAGGCAAGACATATGAACCCAGCATTTTCTTGGGATAGGAAGGAAGGAAATGTGCTTTTGTGGGCTGTCTGCCTCATCCAATGATACGTGGTGTGATCCATGTCAATGGACACCTGCTAAGAATGTTGCTTAGTCCGTGTGGAGTCACAGAGCCAGAGGCTGTGTAGCTATAACTGCCCAGGAGGTTCAGTAATAATCTCTAAAGACTATTACATCTGAAGTGCCTTATTGATGTTATGAAACCAAAATCATAACAGTAAAAAGCTGGAGTTGGTGTATGTATTTGGCTGAGTATAAGGTGTGCAGCAGCCTGCTGGCAGTTTCATTTGTACCTGAATTACTGTAGCCTATTCCTGAGTCAGGAAATAGGCCAGAGATGTAAAAAGCTGAATGAGGGAATTATGTGTTTAAAAATCTCTGATAACCTTGCTGTAACTTTAAAGCCTGTAAGGAAATAGGCACCTGCATAAAGAAATATATCTTTCAAGTTACATGGCAGTATTAGTGTATTTCTACTTTTTCACCCCAATACGACTACTTGGATGACAGAAATGATGGGTTGTGTCCATATGCAGATCAAAAAGCTAGTCAAGATCTATTCACTAAAAGGCCATGTGTTCAGTAAAGCATTTTATATCATGCTGCACTACTTGGTATATTTGGTATTCTATTCAGCATACCATACTTGTTAGAAATATCTATAAATATCTGTTTTCTGACTTTAAATAAGCAAGAACAAAAACTTTAGCTTTAAGTTATGGCATTCACATTTCCATAAGAGCAGGAAAGTGCTTTTCAAGTCAACTTTGAATCTGTCTTAACAGTGCTTTAGTTCTGACTTTCATGGAATGATGATGTGTTGAACTGTTTGGATTATTGTTCTTTGCAAAGTATAAAATCCTCATCATATAAACACTCGATGTCTTGGTCTGTTAATTTCTGAGTTAAAAAATAACAGGTAAGATAGATTTGATTTTTAAAAGCTTATTTGGAGGTAGCAGAAACCACTTGCTTGAACAATAACTTCTATGGATAACTAAGCAAGCATTCATTATTAACGATTGTGCCAAACTTGCCGTCTAATTAAGGTTGCAAAATTATTTCCATTTAAACCCCAACCCTGTGTTCATATATGGCAGCTCATACTCCTGCATGGATGTACTAAGTAGCGATTCATGGAAAGTACTGCAGTGACTGGGAACCCACATGCAGACTAAAGTAGTAGAACTTCAAGCAAGATTGTGCTAAATGAAATACATGGTGTGACATGCACAGCTACAGGCACAACACTGAGGTGAGGGACAATGGTCAAATTATCAAGCAAAGACAATTTGACAGTCATCCTTTCATTTTTTTCCATGACCACTTATGCAAAGAAATGCAAATATGTGCTTAGCTGAGAACATAGCATTCATTTAAGTATTTTCATGCAGATTAGGAGACCTTCTCAGCAGCTGAACTGCCTAGGATACTTAGGAAGTGAGATTGGTGGGGACTATGTGCTCTGGATAGTAGGTGACAATGAATGAAAATAATAATTACCTAACTTCAGACAGAGGGATGGGGAGGAGAATGAGCTAACATGAGGGACTCCACTGAAAGGATATGATGAAACAAAACAGTAGTATAATCAGACCTTTGGGTAAGAAGCCTAGATGTCTGAAATTGAACTAGGATCTGTGACTGCAGTCTTCACAAGACAGATTTGTGAACATATGTGTAAAAGTTTGCTTTGGGTAAAATCTACTAACCTTTGTGTTGCTTCGTGACACATAGCCTCACAAGTATAGTTTGATCCCTGAGCATGAAAAGTTAAAATTCAAATAGGTAAATTATATTGATGTGTCTAGTAGAAAAGATAAGGAAGAAAAATCCCTTGAGCCTGGTTACCTTCTGTCATCTCTTCTGGTCAATAGGCAGTTGGGTATTTATTTTTCTTGAATATAGGCACTTTGCTGGTGTACCTGAGTAATGAGGTTACTTTTCCATTTGGTCGTTAGCAAGAGCTTGGCTCATCTGAAGATTCAGAGAAGCAAAAGGGTCATTCCAATAAGAAGCCTGAATTTTCTGTTTTCATGCTTATTTTAGCGTGCTTATTATAGTAAGAGGTTCTCCTACTGGGTGCTGTTCCTTCTGCTTCCTTCCTTTTCTAACTTTGAGCAGTTCTGTGACCTTGACAATCATCCTTTCTAATGACAGTAAAGATTAAGGAATTGCTACTGTCCTCTCACAGAATATTGTTAAATAAGGAAATGGCATTACAAATAATTGTAGTCATTCAGATGATGTAAGTTATGACAACTCTAGCAATCTTCAGGTATTGCCAGAAAATTACAGAGCTCTGCAGGTACATTCTTTGATTGAAACAAGTGTTCAGGTTAGTTTTTAACTGATGGCAACAAATGAATTGAGAAGGCTGGGATTAAATAATGAAAAATATGACATTGAAAGCTCAACATTAAACTTTAATGTTTCTCCATTTTATTTAATATTTTTTTATGTGTAAAATACTGGAAGCTTTTCCTCCTTGAAGCCCCCTCAATTCCACTAATAACACTTTAAAACAGTAGAAGACATCTATCTTTAAGTACAAAATTATTAACTAGAAATGCATTTTGGGAAAGTGGCTTACATAACTAATGGGTACTGGCTGGAACCTGAAATACTGGTTGGCATATGAAACAGTCTTTGCTGGGGATTGTCTTTCTCAAATTCCTGAGGCAGAGAGTAATAATACTGTAAAATTTGGGCTGTGATTTTTCAGAGCGCTTGAACACTGTAAACTTCCTTTGAAATAATTTCTGACTTACAGGACATCTTAGAAAGTTTGGATTTGATTTTGGATTCCTTATGATTCAAAGGAGTGTTTGTTCTGTTATTTGGATGAACTCCACCATAGTGTCCGTTACATGTTTTCAGATATGGATTTATACTGAGGTTATGGAGTTTCCTTAACCCTTGATGTTTAGATCTGGGGAACTGGCTTGCATCCATATCTCAGACAGCATCTCTTTGCTACATCAACCAGCAAACCTTCTGTACAGCAGCATAATTGTAAATTCCAAGTTTCTTTGATTTATAATCCAAAGCCATTGTATCTGATATTCAGAGAAAAACTCAAACTCTGATTTACTTTTTCAAAAACCTCTGGAACATTTCAAAGTAATTTATATTGCCATTTACAATACTGTCTTACTAACTGCTATTCAGATTCTCTAGACACCATGGAGTTTTGAGGCAATACCATAAGGACATGCTGTAAGTTCAAAGGGAATATTTAGACTTTCACAGAGCCCATGATGGTGGAACTTAAGAAACTTCTATTCAGCCATAAAATTGCATATGTGTTGCTTCCAGATATAAAATTTAAAGATTAAATGAACTGTGCTATTAGTTTAAGTTCAATGTAGAAATAGGCTGAGGCTTTTCAGGTGTTATTTTTTTCCTTAGCTGTCAAGTATGTTGAGCTTGATGCACAGAAAGCCTGAAAACAAGATTTACTTAGTGTTCCCAGATTTAGGAAGATGGATAAGGCCTGTTAGATCATCTAGTCTGCAGTCCTGAGGAGGTAATGCAAGGTACTACATTTTTCTGCTTTTACTTCCAGTTGATCCTGAAAGTCTCAGCTGGTGAAACTTCCACTGCATCCCACAGCTGAAGGCCTCTTAAAAAAAAATGGATCTTCTAAGGCACTTAAAATGCAGAGCCTCCATCTTATTCTGCTGTTTTGAATTTCCAGGATAGACAAGAAATATGAGGGGGAAAAGGAAGATTTAATGATCTGGCCAAGTCACCACAGTTCCTCATGTAAAATGTCTCTCCCACAACGGCGCGTGTGACCCTGATAGAAATGCAGCTGCAACAGTGGGGGTTGCCAGTCAGAGGTAAATTATGAATGCTGAAGTGAAACCAGGTGGAAAACAGTCTGTTAGAAAGCTTGGAAACTGCTGCCAAAAATTATGAGAGTGCTTTGATCCCCATGATTTTTAACAGCAATTAAAAGAACAGCAAGGTTATAATAACACTCTTGCACACTTTATGAGAAGGAGGGTGAGTAACACCAGATTAATGAGACAACAAGCAAAACTGTGATATTGTTATTGATGATTGGATTATGATAGATGTAAAATTTGATAAAATTTTTCCTAAAAAGTGCAGTAATACTGCAGTTTTGGAATAGAAGTTTTGTTAAATGTCAGAAATTAGCAATGATTTGTGCTTTTTTTTTTTTCTAATTTGTTGGTGTCTTTGTAATTTGTTTGTAAGCTTTTATAACATATTGCGAAATCCTGTGGTATAAGTTTGCTTTCATTACTACTTGGAGCAATGGATATGAAAGCAAGGGTAATTTTTTGGATTAGAAAGCAACACTGAGAAAGATGGGCACTACACAACTTTGATATATTCTGGATAACTGACAGTCTGTAGTGGTGTGTCATTCTGCACAGAGTGAACATCTCAGCGAGTTCCACCTCCTCTTTGTAAACCTGGTAGTTAAGCCAATTAAAAGTACACAGAATCAGCTGTAGCATGTCCTTCTAATGTATACCCTGCAATTGAATTATTATCCTTCAAGCACACCGGAGCAGCATGTGCTTTGTTAACCAGGCACCAGGTAGCTGTGGCCAACTTTGTTTCTTTTCTCAGTCATGTCGTTTGCAAGTAGAAAAGAAAAGGTTTTCTTTTGGGCAACTCATGCAAGAAAGCTTTCAGATACCATATAATGTGTCTGCTAATTTCACTGGTACTTTTGCAGTGCCTAGTAACAGTGTGGTATCTAGGAGCCAGGACCAGTCAGAAATGATGATAATAGCACAAATTTCATCAAAGAAGAAACATACCCACACCCATGTAGGTGCAACCTGCAGATAAACAGTGGCAGCAACTGGTTTCCAGGAAGGATAAATGCCATTGCAAGGGCTGTAAAACTTTGAGCCAAAGAACATGAGTGGCTGGATTAACTAACTTTTTTTTTTTAAATAATTTCATGTAGCTCTTTTCTGCATCTGTGAATTTGCAGGGTTGGTATTTTTCATTTGCAGTAAGCCACTGTGTGCCATAGAGCAGTGAGGAAATGAAGGAAATGAGACTTGTGAAATGGGCAAATATTTAAATTAGTAAAGGAAAATACTTCAGCATCATCCTCTGAAATATTATATATGTAGGGAAATATTAGGCCAGTGGCAAATCTGCTCCTGGGATGTGTAACATACTGTCAAGCTCAGAAAATGAGAAAATCAATCTAGTGTCAGTTCCTGCCTAGTTCTACTCTCTCTATGGGTTTGTATTCACATATGACAGTACAGATCCTCAGGTTGGTTGTGAATAAACATTAATTCATTGCTTTCAGTGTGTTTCCACCAATTTATCCCAAGTGAGAGACTGGCCTGGATTTAGTGGAGGTAGCAATATCAGTGATTTTTTCTCCATTCTCATTCCTGAGAGAAGTATTCTAACAGCTGAGAAGCTGATAAGTCATTTGAAAAGACAAATAAAATATAGGTCTTGCCTCCAGAGCTTATTCACTGCAACCACTATTGTTACCTCTGTTGCTTCCTGCTTAGTGGGAAAATGTGTGTAAATCCCCTGTGTAGATAAAGCCCAAGTGATCTCAGATCAGTAACATCCAATATTGATAGTGGAGCCATATTTTCTTTACTGAGAGAGAAAGAAATGAAGGTCACCTCACAAAAGAAGGTTTTACTTTCACCATATATTTGTGAGGAAGTTGTTTGGTTGCTCTGGGGAGCGAGGTCTTTTTTCTTCTATTTTTTTCAGACAATTCTTGCTAGTAAAAGGCGAATTAAAAAAGGCAAACTGAGAATGCCCTTATTCTGCAGCTGATGACAGAAATTGCCAGGCAGGGTTCCCAGTGACTCAGAAGCAGGGGTAAATCTATCTGGGAACCACTGTTTTGTTCTGGCAGAATTTTGTGTCACTCTAGTTGTTGCAAACAAAATAGGTCAGGGTCAAGAATTTGGCATTTTTCAGCAAAACTTTATTTCCTCTGAGAATTTCCAGATAGTTTTCTTTGAAGTGATGGAGTCAAAAGGACTAAATTATGTTGTCAAAGCTACTTGTCTTCCAAATGCCTATTTAAAATACAATGGCACAGGTGCTTTCTGCCTCAACCAGAGTATTTCAGAGCAAGATTCTGTTTAACTTTCTCCTGTTCCCAATGGTCATTCCCATATTGTTGATCTTTTTGAAGAAACAAATTAAATAAAAGCTGAAACAAGGTGGCCTGCAAGTGTATGTGAGGGATTTTTTTCTTCTCCTTGCTCAACAATAAAGCCTTTGAAAATAAGAAATGGGAGATGTGCTCATGGGAATGCTTGGAGACAGATCCCCTCCTCCTTTCCTCCCACATACTGTGTCTTCCTGGGCCCACCTTTGAAAGGTGGTAAGTTATTCTGCAGCAGGAGTGAGAAGGACAAGCACAGGGGAAGCCAAATGGTGCAACTCCTTTGTGAAAGTAGGCTTGAAGACTGGCAACCTGAAAAAAATCTATGCAACAGCAACAGACCAGTTTGTATTATTGGTGGGAGCGCTAGGGTCAAGTAGACAGTCTTCCTCAGGGAATCATGTCTCCTGCAAATTACAAAGGACTAAGGGAGAGAAAGACCACTTTGCCTTCACTTCAGGGAGTGATACATCCCCTCATGTTGAAGCTCCTCTTTGTTGGATATTTAGGGGTCAGGGCAGAAGTTATGTCCAGTGCTGCCGTGTCCTGCAGAGGCCTTTCTGTAGCCATGGAAGAAAAAAAGAGGGAATATGAGCCTGCAGTATGCTCTTGCAGCCCAGAAGGCCAACCATATCCTGGGCTGCATCAAAAGAAGCATGGGCAGCAGGTCAAGAGAGGTGATTCTCTCCCTCTACTCCACTCTTGTGAGACCCCCACCTGGAATACTTCACCCGGCTCTGGAGTCCTCAGCACAAAAAAGACATGGACATGTTGGACTGACTCCAGAGGAAGGCCACAAAAATTATTGGAAGCCTGGAACCTCTGCTATTAAGAAAGGCTGAGAGTGTTTGAGTTGTTCAGCCTGGAGAAGAGAAGGCTCTGGGGAGACCTTATTGAAGCCTTTCAATACTTAAAAAGGGCCTATAAGGAAAAT
The DNA here is from genome assembly GCA_013400335.1 of Eurystomus gularis. Lineage (NCBI taxonomy): Eukaryota > Metazoa > Chordata > Aves > Coraciiformes > Coraciidae > Eurystomus > Eurystomus gularis. Next base: position 51,854 of record VZZY01023499.1, read on the forward strand.
GGGGAAAGTCTTTTTAGCAGGACCTGTTGCAACAGGGCAAGAGCTAATGGTTTTAAAATAACAGAGGGTAGATTTAGACTAGATCTGAGGAAGAAATTTTTACAATGAGGGTGGTGAAACACTGGCCCAGGATGCCCAGAGAGGTGGTAGATGCCCTATCCCTGGAAGCATTCCAGGTCAGGTTGGACGAGGCTCTGAGCAACCTAGTTAGAGATGTCCCTGCTCACTGCAGGGAGGTTGGACTAGATGACCTTTAAAGGTCCCTTCCAACCTAAACCATTCTATGATTCCTATTCCTCACCCCTTGGCAGTTGCATTTGCCTCATTTGGGTTTCTTGTGAGGCAGCAGCACCACAAGTGGTGATTATAATCTATCCATGTGCAATCTCTTCTGATCTCATGCACCTAAGCCTAAGATAAATGTGATTTTTTTTTTCTTTTTTTTTTTTCAGTTACAGGGATGTGATTTGTTTCTGTGGTTTTGGTTTGCCTTGCAATCTACCCTAACCTCTCATCTTAATTTTCCCTGTATGTACTTATACAATGAATCCTCAGGCTATCATAAGCTCCAAGTTTTCTTTTTCATATCCTACTTGAAATTGCTTGCTCACAAGATGGGATTTTTGTTGAGTTGGAATTGTGCATACTATGGGTATAATTCTCTGCTCTGCTCTTTTTTTGCCATTTTTGTTTTGTTGGAGTTTTATTTTTGTACTGTTGAGTGATACACAGTTGACTATAAACTTTAAAAGGATGAAAAGGTCTTCTCAGCCTATCCAGTTTTTGAAAGTGATCTTCTATCCATTCCTGTGTAAAACAGGGTATAAATATTTGACCAAAACCCAGATGTCAGCTTCATAGCCTGGATACCTCATCTCCAAATTAAAGGCATATTTACTTCCCCACTTTATCATACAAGGATAGAAGTGTTGCCTCAAGATCTAATTCAGGCTTTGAACTTCTGCCAGAGATCAGGCCAGCAGCCTTCATCATCTGATCAGTCCAGTTTGCCAGCCACAGTTGGGCCCCTATCATTGCTTGTCAGGCTGTGTGCTGATGTTGTCAGCACCAGTACACAATTAAATGAACTGCAGTGGGGCAAAACAGGACAGGGTACAACATGTTTTTGATATTTTCTCCATATTTCTAGGTGCGGTTCTTCAGCCTTGAGTAGGAGACTTCTCCTCCTGTGGCCTCTGTGCTCAATTGGGGTGATAAATCACATTACTAGTCCTAAAAATAGTAACAATAATGATATCATAACAATAGAGTTCATATCAGAGTGTGATGCAAACCTACTAAGCATCAAAAAAGCTCTTAATATGGAGTGAAAGCTTGCAGGAAGGTGTTTTGTAAAACTTAGAAACCTCCACATAGGGTGTATAGTTTTTAGATTCGCCAACATGACATCTGTTCTTTCGACAACATGCTTCTTACAAAGCAGTGGACATCTTCTCATTTTTTCTTTCCAGTCAGCATCTGTCTTCCCTTTTGAGTCCAGCCCTATTTATTTCTTAAGTGTTTAAACTCATGAAGTAATTTCTTACACATATTAATATAACTGATGCCTGAATAAAATAAACCATCCAGGTAGTTTTAATGTTGCTTGTGTTATCCCTCAGTATTCAAAGTAAAAGATGATTTTGAGTTCATCTGAATGGGAGCTTCCATTACAGTAAAAGCCGTGCAGCTCAAAATCTTTTGATAATATTAGCAGCAAGGAAGGGCAAAAGAAAGAAAAAAAAAGGAGATGTGATAACACTTTGAACATAAGTGCATCTATACACTTGAAATGCATTTATTTTTGAATAATATTCAGAAGCTCCAGCAAAGCAGAAAAAAATAAGAGAAGATAAACTGTTACCCATTTACCAACTGGAGACCTCATTTTAGCACATTTAGGAACCATTGTTGCACCTGCATTTTCCCCACAGTAGAAAGTCATTCTCTCTTGAACGGAAAAAAATGCACATGTATTCTTTTTTGCAAAGGAGAACATATTCTACTCTCAGTCCAAGGTATAGAAAATCTGGATGTGTTCATGGCTGCTCCATGTTGCTTGACCTGGAAGCTGATCCAGCAGTACTGCAGTGACATTTTCTGCTTCATCTGCTTTCTGTGCTGTAACAGTTAATTTTGATGTTACTTTTGTGCACGTCCTCATTTTCTTCAACTCTCTTCACCTTCTTCAATCCACAGGAATTAGAAACAACATGGAAATTAGAAAAGCTTTCAGGTTGCAAACCTTTCAGGTTGCCCTTTTTCTTTATTTTCAGTGATGCTTTTTCCCACCAATACTTTTTTCTTCTTTTCTTTTTTACACCAAATACTGCTATTCAGACCACAGAAACCCCATGAAGTCCTTTTTCTTCACTGTACTCCAAGCTGGGTAAGAAAGCATTTGCATCTAGTTTTCTAGGAAACAACTTTCAAGTCCTCACTGTATCCACAGATAGATGCAGATAGCATCCAGCTCAAAAAAAGGACAACTTATTGTGATTTTCTTTGACCTGAGAACTCATGTACCAGAATCAAATTTTAAAACAAAAATAGTTCCACCTGCTAAGTACAGGTGCTGTTGAACATCCCCGTGATGCTCCAGAGTGGTTTTTCAAAACAAAGGTATAGATGTAAATTTTGGCTGAGTAATGGTGACATGTTGATATAAGTTCCTCTGTGCTTATTCTGCAGGCAAAATGAATTTGTTAGCCCTGGTTAGTTTCAGTGGGTCTGTAAGTCCCTGCTCCATTCCTTGGCCAAGGTGGTATCTACTCCAAGATGTTTCTGTGAGGATATCATGTGAATAATCTTTTTCAATTTCTCCATTTTTTAGTTTTATTTCTGTTGATTTCAGGTACTTTGCACCAAGGATTACTTTTGCTGTTGCAAATACTTGAAGTGCAGCACTATATGATCTCTGTCAGTAGGTTTCTGATATAATGGTTTTACTTATATCAGTGTTATCAAAGACAAGGAGATCAGGAACAGAATGGAAGGAAGGGCTTGCCAGGAGGGTGAACAGTGGCCTCCATGTGGAAGGTTCAAATGCAATGTAAATCTCAGAGTATTCACCCTGGAAAAACATTGGAACTGAGAAGGCAAAGAGAGACCAGTCTTTTTCCATCTGATTGTTAAGTAAGCTTATTTGAAGACATGCTCAGTAAAGGGCTTTCTCCCTTATAACTCTGCTTTTTCTATTTTCTGAGCCTGCAGAAAAAATGTAATCCTTTTAGAATGCCTCCTTTAGCACAGCTGCCTACAGGAGGGAGGATAAAGCCCAGTAGCATTTTCAGCAGGAGTTCTAGACTAGCACAGTGTTTCAGCAAAGACACTATTAACATCTGTTTGTCTGCTATTCATGGTTTCAGTCTCAGTGGGAACTCATCTGCCAGGGGGAAGGGTTTTAAGTAAGGTCAAGTGAGAAATATACTCTGACCCACCTCATGTCATGGAGGGTTTATTTTCACTGTGTCTGTTGTTTTTCCACAAGCTAAAGTACAAAGTCATCTGGCTCCCAAAACACGTGTTGCTCATTGCGCATGATGGGTATTCCATGTATGGGAAGCAGCACTGCCGTTCACCTTTTCTGTCCTTCCAGGTAGTAGTAATTCTTAAAATGAAACCCTCTCTGAACCAAAAGTTTATGCTGATATATTATTAAGCATTGATAGGTCTTTTGTTCTTCCTGCTGTCTTTCAAATACAGCCAATTATCTTTGCCTGTATTGGTGATTTCTCTGTACTGGGGATTAATCATATCTACCGAGCTGCAGTGGGCTTTCTCATTAAAGGAAGAAACAAGTAGACATGTAAACCATGGTTATGGGTTCAAGTGATATAAAGTTGGCCAGGCAGCACCTTCAATTAGACCAGATCATTTCATAATTCAGGAGCTTAGGTTTCCTTTGCCCAGGCTGTAAAGGTTCTAAGTCTTTGCATAGACCCTAGGGAAGGACAGAGTGGTATTTGTTTTAATGTTGTTATTTCTACACATCAGAAAATGGCTGTTTGTTTAAGGTGGATGAAATGGAGCTAAGCACTATTGTTAATATTTGCCTTTCAGCAGGTTTGACAGTGACCTTCCTCCCCCAGTTCACCCAAATGAAATTAAAAGATGGAAGGAAAAAAGTTGTAAGTTCTTGAAAAGGACTGTCTTCAAAAGTCATGCAGTAATGCTGTGGATGGATTTTAAAATAGGCCTTGTTAAATTTATGATCGCTAATAACATTTGTAGTTACAGTATGCAAGCAAAGATAAGGCCACTCTAATTTCATGCTCCAGAAGCTGAGATGATTGCCCACGGGGGGTCAGGAAGGATATTTTCCCTCCACGCGTATACAGCACTGCACAACTGATTGGGACCCATAATCACCAACACACCCAAAGAACATGCCTAGCTTTAAGCACGGGCTCAAGTGATATGCTGATCTAGAGCTGTCAAGCTTTCTTATTACCATGGGTAATATTAAGTGCTCATGTAGTATTCTTCAGTTTCCAAATCCTCTAGAAATACTGAACCAAATTCTGCTCATCCTGATAGCTCAATAGATTCAAGGGAGAATCATCTGATTCTCCTTTCAGCTCAGTCTGGTATCTCCAGGATTGCCAAAGACCGATTGTGTTATCTGATTTGTTACTGACACATTTAGTTCTGTAAATTTCTCCCAAATGACTACATATATAAAACACGAGTAATGCAAGACATGAGTAATGCAAGACACCTGGAAGACTTTGGAGTACTCCACTAGAATCAGTAGCTTTCTCTAGTCCTACATTTGCGATCACTTCAGAATTTCTGAGATAATGAATCATTGGTGAGCAAAATAAAGGGATTGTATATATATGATCTATAAGTTTACCATTCATCTACATGAATGGCAAACAACCAGCAATTTTAAAGGACCATCCTTATCTAAAATTGCAATGCTTATGGGAAAAAGTAGCGGAAAAGATAGCAGAAACTAGCCTTGATTTCAAAAAGGTTGCATAGATATGTCAGGAATTTAATATAATGCTGAATTTTAAAAATACTTCTATGAGAGACATACAGTAAGTATTTCACTATTCCCATTCAACAGATGGGGAAAGAAAAGGCAAAGCAATTAAGTGAATAGGTCAAAACCTTGCAGTGTTTTGGAGAGATTGTGTCATTTGCCAGAAAAAAGAACATAATATTTGATCTTTCTTAAATGGCTGATCCTGAGTGTTCACATGGGGGAAGAGAAAAGAAAGCGATCAAGTGATATACCTATTCATATATCTATTCATTTCATATGAATATGTACTGTTGGGTTCTAAAAGTTTTACAACAGAAGTTACATTCACATAGTTATAAGGAGATATTTTAGTATTTCTGGTCCAGTTGGATTTCTGATAGGTATTGTGAAGTTTAGAAATTTTGGCATAATAAATAAATTGTAAATAAAAGTGATTGTTTGGCCAAGTATCTGCAGCCTCTATTTCTCAGTAGCCCAGCTGGGAAAACACAGAATTTGCCTTCTCATGTCAGTCAGTCTTCAGATGGAAGCAGTAGGCATTTTGGCAGTGCATCCAGGAAAGAGATGCAACTTGCATAGGTTTTGTTTGATAGGAATTAATTTATTTTGTGTTGGATTGCTTGATGTTATGTTGCTGTAATTTTTTACCTCACTCACATGCTCCTGTTGCTACTGTCCTGATCTCTCCCAAGGAACAAGAGTAGAGTTTAGCACTTACTCATTCTGTGTATTTCAGTCTCATTAAAGTCCAGTATTTGCTTGTTTCAAGAGCCAAAGACCTGCAAATTTCAGACATTTGAGTCAGATAGATGCCATAGACAGAAACAGGACACATCTCTTTATTCTGTCTCTGAGCAGCCGTAGGAGTGTAAGATGGAAGACATTTGTGTGCCCTCAACCTTTGATCAGTTTTTGGTTATATCATTTCCCTGCACCATGTGATGTCAACTAGATGATCCAGAAAATATAGGTAACAATAATAATCTGAAAATCACTCCTCCAGAACTGCACACCGTAGGAACAAGACTGGTCCAAAATGACCTTTGACTGTTCTGCTGCATTTTGCTTTATTGACTATATGATCTGTGGGAGGTTAAGAAGTGAGTTCACTTCCACAAAGTGATGTATCATTGCAGTATCAGCAAAGCAGCACGTCTTACCCTTATTTTGGTAAGGATAAGAGTAGAGGGCTTGGTGAGCATACTGGGGCTATTCTTATAGCTGCCTGCCTTTGCTACTAAATACTTACCTTCCCTTATTTGCAGTCTCTGAGTCTTCAGTGAGAAGCCGAGAGATTGACAGGTCTCTGACTGAGATACAGCCCATTCCATAATTTCCTGTGTGAGAACTGCAGGTACCATATTTTTGATGTACTGTAGATGACAGCCTTATATTAAACCATACAAAGAAATCAGTGAAACTAAAGCTCAGTGCCTCCCTAAATTTGTTGATTCAGACTGGTCCAATTTTGAACAATTTTCTTAGCAAGCAGCAGTGTTTATTCTTGGTAGCAGCCATTCATTTATTCCAATTAGGACAACATGGGGTTTGGAGCTAAAACGTAGTAATGTGACAGAAGCCAATTACCCACTGCATGCTTGGCTACATGGGTCCTAGGGAACACATGCCACCCATCTCAGCAGTGATTCTGTCCACCAATTAATCCCTGGGGAGGAAGGTTATAAAAGGCCCAACAGGAATCTCTGTGTAGTGAGACATATTTTAAAGTGGTTTAATTGCCGATAGCCAACTGGGAGTGAAGGGTGTGGTTCTTTTAATTATCATTGTTATTAGAATTTTTGCAGCCATTTTTTATCTGTAACTTTCATTTTTCTAGAGCTTAATACTCAGCTCTTTTGTATCACCTTAAACATTTATAAACAATTTGATATTTTGAACAAAGGAGAAAGCTATATACAGAATAAAAGTAGTTGCAGTAGTCTGTGAAAAGTGAGTCTTTAAGCTTCAACTTGAAATGTGGTGGGAGTAGATGTCCCACATCTGTAATCATGAGTCTGATTATGCCTTTGTTAGAGATACTGAAATTGGATACTATGCAGAAATAGCAGGCTAGGCAAGGAAAAGATTCTGTATTTTATCTTTAGAATCGACGGCATTAAAATTTAAAGGAAGTTCAAGAAATAACTGTCAAAAAGCTTTGTGTTTAAAACTGACAACAGTCTTTATAACTACTGCCCTGTCCTTCACTCTTTTTTCCTTTTTTTTTTTTTTTTTAACCTTTTCTAAGTTAAGTTGGAATCAGTACTTCCTGGCTTTATGATTTTGTCATTAGTTGTGTTTCAGAAACTTATGTGTTGGCAATAGAATGCCTCAAAATGCACCATTTCGGAGGAAGCAAGCATTTACCCTGTATTATATTGCATCATAATATGACATAACACAGCTTGAATTGCACGCTCCAAATCTATGCCCTAGAGTGAAGTGTGATTACCTAAATAAGCATATAAAGAAAATAAGGAGGCTTCAGAAAGTTAGAATTTAACTAGTTCCTTGGGGCTGAATTAATTTTCCCGTCATGCACTCCTCCTCAGCACAGAAGCCAGGAAAATATAACACTGCTGGCTGGAAGTCACTGTAGAATCATAGAAGCATAGTATGGTTTGGGTTGGAAGGGATCTTTGAAGGGCATCAAGTCCACCCCTCCCTGCAGTGAGTTGGGACATCTTCAACTAGACCAGGTTGCTCAGAGCCCAGTTCAACCTGACCTTGAAAGTTTCCAGGGATGGGGCTCCCACCACCTCTCCGGGCAACCTGGTCCAGTGTTTCACCACCCTCAGTGTAAAAGATTTCTTCCTTAGATCTGGTCTAAATCTACCCTCTTTTAGTTTAAAGCCATTTCCCCTTGTCCTGTTGCAACAGATCTTTCAAAAAAGATTGTCCTTGTCTTTCTTATAGGTCTACTTTAAGTATAGAAAGGACACAGTAAGGTCTAACTGGGATATATGGAGATATGCTGAGAAGGACACAAAGTCCAGACAGGGACCCCTATTTTCAAAACTTTCTGCCTTGATATTGAATCCTATGACTACTGATAAGCTTGTGGGAGGCTGCAGGAGGAGAGAAGGGTGTGGTGCCACATGTTTTTACCCTATTTGAGAAGTATCCATAACATCTACCCTGAATCTATAATGGTAAGTAAAGGAATGATGGTCTAGGGATCTTGCTGAAAAATTTCAATTCTAGATCTATGAGTTCAATTCATTCCTCCATCTCAAGGATGATGCTTGATTTTGAGCAAGTTGCTTATCTTCTAAATTCCTATTTGTTCAAAGAAGGTAGTAGTGGATTCCTGCTTCCCTGGAAATTAAATTTTGTGAGAGATAATGAGAAATAGGGTGTTTTAGAAACCAGAGGGGTAGGGAGAAGACTGAAATCTAGCTGTGGAAGTCCTCAGAGGAGTTGCCTTTGAATTTCAGTTACCTTATGTTGGTTGCCTGGAATATTCCCAGATTTTGTCTTTTTCCCCCTGCCTCAGACACACTCCCAGGAAAGGCTCAGGGTGTAGCTTCGCTGTAGTAACTCCTGCAGTGACAGCAAAGAAGAAGGATTAATAGCAAGTAGCTGGGGGGAGGGAGATCTCATTTGTTTCTGCTCCCTGATAGACATCCCTATTGCTGAGCAGTTCTTCAGAGCATCTCAGCAGAAACTCTGTTTTTCTTTCAAGACAGACCTGGCTTCTTTGACATTGGGCTAGCAGGAGAATGTGAAGCTGACACATATTTCTCTCTCTACAATATACCCACGATCTAAGATTCCTTCAGCTGCTTTTCTGTAAAAAGTTGATCTGATGTTTCTCCAGTGCTTCCCTATCCCAAAGGTCAACGTTTCTCAGAATCTCTGTATGCCCACTACAAGTGAAAAGCAGCCAGTTGCCGGGCAGGAGTTACCCCTGTAAAACTCAAAATGTCATCTCCCTTAGTGAAAAGACATTTGGTCTACCCTCAATGCCCAAGAACATTTAGAGGAAACTCCTGATGTTATGAAGAGAGCTTTGGGACCATTCATCAGCAAGGCTCAGAACAAAATGCTTGCTGATTGGTCATGAAAGTATATGTCAGTAAGGAAAATATTTCTTTCTCTGATTTTCCTGAGGGGTACTCAGATGCACATTAGAAAAAGCAGAGTAACAAGAAAATTCTCTCAAAATAGGATATCCACCCTTGACTCACTGAACTAAATGAATCACAGGCAAATCCCCCTCAAAGGCTACAAAATGTTAAGACAACAGATTTTTCCACAATTCTGTTACTGCCATCTGTAAAAAACAATGGATGAATAACCCTGCTACAACAAATGCCTTTCTAGAGAATGGTCATCAGTCACTGACCATTCCTTAGCTATAAGCATTTGCAAAAGAGGTAGATAGTTTGGAAAGGAGATTCTCGTCACAACACCTTGGATGATCTGATTTTAAACCTCACTTGGGTTAGACTGCACTTAATAATATGATTGATTGATCAGAAAATAAAGATGTATCTTCATTGTTTTAGGCATCCCTATATGATTAAACATGCAATAAATAAAATGAAATTATATGTGAGTAGTATTAAAATCCACACCAGCTGTCCAGCTGGTCACTCCAAACCTTTATCATCTAAAGTGTGCATACTTTCTTCAGTAGAGACCCTCAGACAGGTTTTGATTCTGAGACAAAGTTTGTAGGGAGAAGTATTAGCTTTTAGTGCACCAACAGGTACTATTAGGAGGAAAAAAAAAAAAAAAGGAGCAAACAAAAACCTGGCTGACACAGAAAGCAGGCAAATTTAATTATCTCCCATAATTTCTGTTTCAGACCTGAAGAAGGGCTTGAATATCTGGAAGCTTATTTGGATTTGTTAATTATATCAGCACTTTGAATCACATTCAGAAAGTTATCAAATCCAGGCTTATTTTGAAGAGCATGTTGGGGAGGTTTTTGTAGGGACCTTCCTGTTGGCCATCTCTTCCTATCTGTAAAAAGAAAAGAGACTTTAAATATATGGTCCCTGATGTGCTTGCTGCAGCAAAGTATTTCTCTAAAGGTTATAAACCTGTTGAGATTTTACAATACAGAACTGCAATAATTGCTGGTTGAGAAGGGACAAAGCAATGGCATAGAGATTGCTATCAGCTAACAGAAGAGCTTAAATATTTGTATTATATCAGCTCCTGCAGCCCTAGACAAAATAGGGGTCTCCAGTGTTCAAGGCACCATAGAACTGGAGCAGGTATATCTGGATTAGGTGCTTAAGCTATGTAAATCTGAAGGTCAAAGGCTGGTGCCTTGCCTCCCTGTCTGTTGCAGCTAGATACGTCACATGAATGATCTGCAGATCCCACTGAGCAGCTACCTGGTGATAGTGGGAAAAACTCAGCAGAGGGGTGGCAGCCCCTTCTTGCTGAAAGGGAAGGCAGGGAGGCATGCTGGTAGTTTCCATTACTCATGGAAATGAGGGAAATGCACCCTTCCCTAAAACAAGTAATTAAGAACAAAAAATATCAAATAAATAATATAAACCGGTGTGCATACTCATCTTTTGTGTAACTGAGTGACAGTCAGAAAACTTACCACGTCTGCCACGCTAAAATGGTTCAAATTCTTGTCTTCTGCTTGCCAGGAGACAACCTTAATACTAGGTGATAAATGCAGCAGACAGGAGGAGGGAGCTTGCAACTGGCACATGACAAAGGACATTTCTGTCCCCATGGAAAAAGATGGTCCCTCTGTAGCCATCCTCAACACTTTCCAGTGACATACTGCTTTTCCTTTGTCATCCAAAATAAAGGCTGATGCTGACATTAGCACCCACAGGGTCTCCCCAGCAGTTTTGGTGGCTTGAAGGAAAGTTCTGCCGATGAGATTGCTTCTCTGGCAGGTATAATGGATGTAGCTGAACCATATGCAATTTATTTGGCTGTAAACTTCCCACCAGCCACTCATTTACATTACTGAAATTTAGACCTCAGATGCCAAACCCCCTTCCTTTAATTTACTGTTTGACTCTCAGAAGTAGCTCTGGTCCTCATGGTGAAGATGTCTAAGGTAAACACCAGCAAGAATCACAAGCACAGATTTTAATTGCATGGTGGGCTGCTACGCAGCAGGGAAAGGGTAAAGTCAGTCTTTACAAGCCTAGCACAGGTGAGGAGGGCTGAGAAGAAATTGTTCCTGTCTTACGCTGCCTTGATTCTATACAGCTTCTTTACTGGATTTATTACAGGTATACATAAATGGAGGTAATACCAGGATTAGGTGCAGCTAAGGGTGTCTGATTAATTAGATGTCCAAAGGTGTTGCAATGCTGAAATCCTAATCTTCAAATAAAACCTACGCGCACTGCTAGATCTAGCAACATACTTTGAGAAAAAAAGAGATACTTTAATGCTTTTGATCTAGAAACTTTGGAGTTGCCTCTACTGTTTCTTTGTCTAACGTTTTCATTATTGTGTTAGACGGTAAAGAGTTAGCTAGTAATAAAGAGAGATTTGAGGTTAAATCTGTGATAGCTCTAAAATCAGGAACAATTGTAAGATATAATTAAGTTGAAAAGGCCACAAAGGAAGAGTTTCTAATTTTAACATAAAATACACAGCTTCAGTTATAAAATAAACCTTGGCAAATTTTACAAAGAGCAATTGAAGAAACCACATAAGACTCATAACTAATACATATCAATTTTCAGAAGTCATAAAGATTGATTTTTTTAAAAAAGGACTGGCTAAAAGATGGTTTTACTTTGAGTAAGTTTTCTTCTGTGTTCCAAGAACTCTAACATTTTAGTGCGTGTATTTTTTTTTTCCTAGTATTTACTCAGAATGGGAAATGTAACACACTGAGTGCTAGCATTGTTAATAGTAGATTTAAGCACCAATTATCTAAACAGTTAAATCCACATTTCCTAACACTAATGCAGATAATTTTCACAAAAAAGAAATTTCATTACATCTGTGTGCAGGAGTAAAGCCATTCATGCTTGCTTAACTGGAAGATTAGGGTTTAGGTCTTCTTCCACAAGAGAATCATGGAAGTCCTCAGCTGTCCATTGTGTCTGTAATCTGTTCAGCATGCCAGCTGGATGCAACAGTAATGACCGATACACTAAAAATAAATACATAGGCATTATAGTCAGTTAGTCTTTGTATGACATATCAAAAATAAAAATGAGTACATAGATGGTGTGTACAGTTTTCAGTGTCTACTGACAGTAAAGAGAGCCATGAAGCAAAATTCAGTGATTGCTTTGGACCCCTTATTGTCAGAGGTTGGGAAGGAAAACATCTGAGTCTCCAGTGCAGCGTGAAACAACTCTATCTTTGTCTATGTTAAGGCAATGATTTTAATTCTTACATTGCTTTAGAGTTTTTCAATGTGCAAAAGGAGAGAGGAAGGTTCCTCTAAAGTATAGTTTCAGTTAGACTGCAGAAAAATAGTAACAACTGTAGTAATATGGTGTGCATTATTAAAAATACGGTAATCAACACTTGCTGCACTAGACTTGCAAAATTATTTTTCTTAAAATGCAGTGGCAAATTTGACTACTGTAGAGGTGAATATTGATTTAGTGATTAGTGTATTTTCAGCAATGGTGCCTTGTTTTACATGGCTTTGCATATCTTACATCACTTGTACACAGTAAATGTGCTATGTCTAATAACAGTAAATGCAGAATTCTCCTCAAAGAACAGAATAGCTGTATGAGTCATAAAAAAACTCAGTCCAGCCCAGGATCCTGTTCCTGGCAGTGATTAACTGGATACCTAGGAAAAAGCAGAGGACTGGGACAAAGATGTTGTACTAGCTCCCTGGTATACACTCCCGGTTATCAGCTACCTTGAGGCCAGACATTCTTGTACAGATGTACTTATTTCTATATTAAATAGTACTTGATGGATTTTCATTCCGTTAATTTGTCTAATTGCTTTTTAAGAAAATCCTGTGAACTTTTTAGAATACACAATATCCTGTGACAATGACGTGTATTCTCCATGGATTAACAGTGCTGTTCATATGCTATTTGTGTTTTGCTTCCCTGAATTAAATAATAGCATGCCAAATGGTTAGCAACTCTGGATTTCACAGACCCTTCTACTGAAAAATCATTCAATTTTTTTGTATGTTAAACTACAGCAATTATTGCTGTGCAAATCTCAGTTAGCTTTCGGTTATCTGTGGATGCTAGTTGAGAAGTTTGATGTGAGGTCTTCCAGAAACAGATACATGCAAGCATTATCGGTGCTTTAAGGAAAAGGCAAACAGAGCAATTTGTAACATGGGTAACTGTGTTGCACTTGTTTACAGTTCCTTTTGCCACTACACTTGCAGTGGTTTTGAAGACTCTCTTGTTTAAATTTGTCTCAATCCAGAACAACTGCTTTGTTGTTTCATTGGTGTAACAGACACACAATTTGACCCAGTGTAATTTTCAGTTCCTGACCTCAGCTGTCTTCTGTTAAGCAGCTGTTATGTTTCTTCAGAGTAATGAGTGATGTTATTCTGCATAGCATGAGAGATATACAGCGCTGAAAATAATGTATTATTATGCTTCTCAGGAAAATGGTGGTCAAGCAACATTAATTTCTCAACATGGATGCAACTGTGCAGTGGAACAGGGATTGCAGATGTGTAAGGTTACCAGACCCTGCCCTCTTAAACAACTCCATTTTTGGTTCAGATGGAGATACTCAGTGGTGGCTTTACTAAGTCACCAACATCCCTGAAGCATCCCCAGTTAACAGCTAGTCGTGAGGTCCATGTCACAAGATAAGAGAAACTGTGTAGCTCCCACTCCCTTTTCCTTCTTTTTTTACCTTCACATTGAGAAGGGAACACACCTCTATTCATAGTTCTCCATTGGTGTGGTGATGTTTTAATGACAGGCCATCAAAGGAATACATTTTAAAATTTTATTTTATTGGCATTCCCAGTGCATAACAGCAAGAATGGAATTAAAACCTCAGATAATTTTCAGGAGAACCTGAAGGCTAGTTCAATTAGCTCCTGAATGACTTTAATTTATGTGGCCAATGTAACTGTGAGTGACATTAAAAAGCCTATGCAGGTACTGATGTTAGCAACATTTCAACAATAACACATTTTCATGAATTACTTGTTCCCGGGCAATTTCTTCACTGTATTATTTTAGACAAAAAGCATTATCTTTCTGTTGTTTTCAGATGCATCATCCACCTTAAACTCCTTGACTATGCCTATGTCTGCTGATCAGTGCAGAAGAAAGACTAGTCCTATTTATAGATGAGTCTCTTCAACTCAGTCCAGCCCATGCATTATTCTAGGCTGCTAGAAACCCAGTAGAAACTTCTCTCCTGCAGAGTCCCTCTTGTGTACCATCAGTCAGCTGCTGTTCTAAATCTGCTCCTTCTTCTTTATGCATTTTTATTCTTTTTTCTTCTGTAGTAATCAGCAAGTTCAGAAATCTTGCAGATCAGCAACTGTTGCCTGAAATCTGTACACTAAATAGTCATAGACATAGGTAACAACGTACAATAGCTGGAGCAGTCTCAGGGACATTGTTACTTTCTGCTAACTGAAGAGGAGACATGGATAATCATGGCTTTGATGTCTGTCTGCTCTGGATATGGTGCATTACTCTTGACCCTCTGTCTTTCCTTCCTCTCTTAGCCTATCTATCAGGCGTCATGGGCTAGGAAATAGCTGGAGAAGTTCACTATGACTATTCTCATAAAAATGCAAACTGTTATGCAATAAGTTTCCCTCCCTAGTGGTTGAAATCCACCTGTGTTTTTGAAAGACTCTAGAAGGCAATTGGGTCTCCTGTGGTCACAGCTATTTGGTGCCATCAGAGTAATGCAGTGTGGCAGGAACATGTTCTCCACTCTTCTGTCCCCTGCAGGTTTACAATTCAGCAATACTAATTGTTCAATTAACAATATAAATGAGCAGAAGGCAGAGTTCACATATTCTTTATGTGTTTTCATCTCCTAATTAACCAAAGATTTTATTTTATTACAGTATGGAAGCATTGCTTACTGGCCATTTGCAACACTAATTATTACATGCAGAGAATAAATTTGGTCCTCTTATAAATGTAAAAATTAAGTCTTTTTCCCCACATATATTTGTCTAAGACAGCCTAAGACAGACAGAAAAGGAGTAAGCCTTCATTCCTTTACTGCAGATGTGATGGCTGACCTCAAGTGAGAAATATTAGAGTAAGTAGGCAAAAAATGATAAGAAAGGACACACTGGCTTTTATCATTCCCACAGAGTCACATTGCTCTGTCTTTCAGGAGCTAGCATATATTGTTTGCCATGAGACCTGCAGTTAATCAAAGAAGGTTGCTTCCATATTTGGTATGTCCTGACTTTGGAAAGGCTTTATCTATGGACAGAAGGACTTCTCTTTAGAAAGTTACCTGCCACAAACACTTAACTGGTGCACAGCTAGAAAGAGACAAATGTGAAGAAAGAAAGAGGGGAATGGGTAAAGAAATTCTGTTCTCAATTCACCTTGAGGACAGAAAAATAAAAATACTTGAATCCTTTGACCCTTGTCTGTCTGTTGCCTACCTAGCAGGCATGTGAGAGGGAAGTGAAAAGATGTGTAAAACAATGTCTATAAGCAAGTTCTCTGACTCTATTTTCTAAGATTCCATCATGCTATCTGCAACAGAGAGAATAATCTGCACCCTCAGAACAACCAGTTGTAGTACAGTTGTTTTTCTAAAATCTGGAGTGATAACCATGAGAGCATCAGTGTGGTCAGGCTATAATGAGAGGGGATATTTCTTCCTCTGTGCTATAAAATATTAATGTCTTTGAAATCCATGCTAATAAATATAAATTATTAATACTATAGAAACCAACTGTCAGTCTGGCTTGTGTTCTGGGAAGATAAAGGGACTTCAAATGCTGGTTTTGTCCCATGTGAGCATACTTGGGTGGGATCTTAACATGCAAATAATCAGGAGAGTCAGGGCTTTTTAAGTACTGTAAAAACATATATTTTGCAAGTTCAAACTCCTGGGCAATGGATTTTAAAAGCTACCTTGGGACTCCTGAATGAAGTTCCTCAAGGATAGTAGTGGAAATCACAAAAATGAAAAATTATCTAGATTCTGATGGAAAGTACTGTGCCTATGCCACTTAGGACTTTGCATAATATTTGGTTAAAGTGGCCTTGCAAATGTCACTTTATCAAACAAAGGTCACTTCATCAAACAAAGAAGAAGAGAAAAGGTTATCCTCAAACCCCTTAACCTGATGTTTATTTTAAAGAGTAGTGGTTTTCCACTAACTGTTTGCCCTCAATGGAAATAGTTTACAGTGGTGCTTCTGCACAGCACTGCAAGCAGAAGTGCTGCTATTTCCACTCACGTGTTATGCCTGCCACCCTACCATCATCATCTGGCTAGAAGACTTCAGTCTTTCCTTTTGGATTTGACCCCTTAGTGCTATTGTCCCTCCTTCTGTCATTTTAAGATTAAATGTTTGCACCATCCTTTGCAAAAGGGCTGTAACTTTAAATCATTTGGAAATCACAGCTAGTCAGGAATGCAGCTACTAATTATAGGAAATGTTTTCATAGAATCATAGAATGGTTTGGGTTGGAAGGGGCTTTAAAGATCATCTAGTTCCAAACCACCTGCCATGGGCAGGGACACTTATCACTAGGCCAGGTTGTGCAAGGCCCCATCCAACCTGGTCCTGAACGCTTTCAGTGATGGGGCATCCACAACTTATTTGGGCAACCTGTTCCAGTGACTCACCACCCTCATAGTGAAGAACTTCTTCCTAAATTCTAATCTAAATGTACCCTCTTCCAGTTTAAGCAGTTACCCCTCATGCTATCACTACAAGCCCCGTAAATGTCCCTCCTCAGCTTTCTTGTAGGCTCCCTTCAGACACTGAAAGGCTGCAATAAGGTCTTCCCAGAGCCTTCTCTTCTCCAGGCTGAACAGCACCAGCTCACTCAGCCTGTCCCAGTAAGAGAGGTGTTCCAGCCCCCTGATCATCTTTGTGGTCTTCCTCTAGACCCACTCCAACAGGTCCGGTCTGTGTCCTTGTTGTGCCAAGGGCTCCAGACCTGGATGGAGTACTCCAGGTTGGGTCTCATGAGAGCAGAGGAGCGGAATCACCTTCCTCAGTCTGCTGGCCACACTTCTTTTCACGCAGCCCAGGATATAGTTGGCTTTCTGGGCTGCACTTGCACATTGTTGGCACATGTTGAGATTTTCATCAACCAGCAGTCCTAAATTGTTCTCTTCAGGACAACTCTCGATCCATGCTCTGCCCAGCCTGTATTTGTAATTGGGATTACCCTGATCCAGATGCAGGACCTTGAACTTTACCTTGTTGAACTTCATGAGGTTGGCATGGGCCCACCTCTTAAGTCTGTCAAGGTCCCTCTATATGGCATCCCTTCCCTCCAGCATGTTGACCACACCACACAGCTTGGTGTCATCCACAAACTTGCTGAGGGTGCACTCAATCCCACTGTCCGTGTCACTGACAAAGATGTTAAGCAGCACCAGCCTCAGTACCAATCCCTGAGGAACAGCACTTGTCTCCACTATTGGAGTGTGGCTATCCAGCCAATTCCTTATTCTCTGGGTGGACCATCCATCAGATCCATGTGTCTCCAATTTAGAGACCAGGATGTTTTGCGGGACAGCATAGAAAGCTTTGCACAAGCCCAGATAAATGACATCGGTTGCTCTTCCCTTATCCACCGACACTGTAACTCCACTGTAAAAGGCTACCAAATTTGTGGGGCACAATTTGCCTTTAGTGAAGCCATGCTGGTTGCCATGAATCACCTCCTTATTTCCCATGTGCCTTAGCAGAGCCTTCCGGAGGATCTGTTCCATGATCTTGTCAGGCACAGAGGTGAGACTGACTGTCTGTAGTCAGCCAGGTCTTCCTTTTTTCCCTTTTTGAAAATGGGGGTTAGGTTTCCCCTTTTCCAGTTAGTGGGAACTTCACCAGATTGCCATAACTTTTCAAATATGATGGAAAGCAGCGGCTTAGCATCTTGGTCTGCCACTTCCCTCAGAACTGGTGGATGATCTCATCAGGTCCCATGGAATTGTACACTTTCAGGTTCTTTAGATGGTCTTGAACCTGATCTTCACTTACAGTGGGCAGATCTTCCTT
Source organism: Eurystomus gularis (assembly GCA_013400335.1). Lineage (NCBI taxonomy): Eukaryota > Metazoa > Chordata > Aves > Coraciiformes > Coraciidae > Eurystomus > Eurystomus gularis. The sequence continues at coordinate 69,985 of VZZY01023499.1, forward strand.
CTCCCATCCCCTGCCTTTGCCTTCTGCAACTTGGGCACTGTGGTTAGAGACCTTGCTGGTGGGACTGAAGCAAAAAGTCATTGAGTACCTCAACCTTCTCCATATCTGTCCTGACCAAGTCTCCTGTTTCCTTCCAGAGAGGGTCCATATCTTCCCTAGATGTCCTTTTATCACTGACATACCTGTAGAACTTTTTCTTGTTAACCCTTCATGTCCCTGGCCAGATTTAATTCTGTCTGGGCTTTAGCTTACATATTTTGTATGTATTTTGTGATCCCAGTGCTCTAGAACCTGTGGGCATTTTGACCTGAAATTAAAGTTGCTGGCTCTGGCATGGGACTTGGTACATAGGGAGATTTCTCCTCTGGGCCATTCTGCGTAGCAGCTGCAATCCTTAAACTGGAGCTTTCTCATTATGAAAGAGGGGAGCAGCTCTGATGGCTCTGAGCAAACTGAAATTGCTGCCTGTCTGGGGGTCAAAAGCTACTTTTCTGTGGTGACTTTTCAGGTTGCTATAAAAGGCAGCTGTTTGAAGAGTATATGGAGATGGCTGAGAGCAAACTTCTCACGACGATAATGGGGAAGGAAGTAATTTCTGTACGCCGTTGCATTCCCACTGAAATGACTAAATTAATGCTACTGGATTCCACTGTATTGTATAAATTAATGAAGATGCTATAGGAGCCTAGAGTCATAGATACGCCTTATTATTTTAGTTCTAAATAAATTCTGTAGACGCTGCAGTAGTCTGTACAAGTGGAAGTGATGAAACCTAACCAGACTGCCTCCTACCTACAAAATGACAGGTACAGGCAGAGGAGAGCTAGTAACAGATTTCCAAGCACTGTCTTTCTATCGTCTCAGCATCAAGACAAATACTCTTTTGTCAAATATACATTTTGATTTCTATAGAGTGATTAATTGATATTACCTCAGCCTAGCTTAATCTTAATTACCTGTGATTTACTTCTACCCTGACATAGTGTCACGTCATCCATCACCAGAAATGGGTCTCCCATGTTGTGAAGAAATCCCTGTAATGCACAGTGCCTCCTAGCAGAGTGTTGCTACTGGGAGGTGGGCTCAGAGCACCATGTTCAGAACAAGGTAGCTGTGTATGAATGGAAAAGAAAGTAGCATGACATGTAAAGCGTCATGTTAAGATGGTTGATTGCTTGGGTACAATTGGTCAGAGCTGGGTTCCTTTGCTCTGCAGATAAGGAACAAGTTCTCATAGGAGTGGCACAGAGAGATCTTTTTGGCTAGCTGGATTTCCATTAATCAAAAGTTGTGGCCACAGAGCTGGATTTCTGTGACTCAGGGGGTAGTTCATCTCACCTCTGCAACCGTACTCTGGGAGAAGCTTGAGAAAACCAAACCATGTGAGCAGGAAGGCACAATTCCTGAAGCCAGACAGGGTGACATCCCTGTTATAGTAATATACTCTCTTCTTTTTGCTTGGCAGATTACTTTCCCTTTAAATAAAAATGATTAGTTTTGTTTACTATGAACATTACTATAATTCTATACTAATCCAACTCCCTTATATTGCCTACATACAGTATAAAGTCAAATTGGCAGCAAACAGTGTTGCAGGAGTGATTAAAGCAAGTGGTAAAAACTAGAAGCAACTGGCTTTGGTGAAGGACACTACTCCTGCAGTTTACCTGTTGGTCAGATGGTTGGAAAGTTATTGTTACAGCTTGTGTAACATATATGCACAGCTATCCTTGTACTTTCCAAAATTTGCTAGTGGATTATTAACAAATTATTTGTAAGGTGGAAAAGAATGCAAACTCTATGATTTCACCTATCTAGCTGAGCATACTTTAGATACAGGTAATAGCAACTAGTCAATAGTTCTTGTTGCTGATAATTAAGAGTTCTATAGCAAAAGAACAGTTCTTTTTTACTCCAAGTGGAAAAAAGAGAATAACCTAGTAAAAATATTTCCACTGAACAGTGGAACTGGTGCCCAGAGGGGTTGTGGAGGCTCCCTCCTTGGAGATGTTCGAAACTCAACCCTGAGCTGCCAGCTCTGGCGGACCCTGCTTGCAAAGGGAAAGCTGGATGGGGTGATCTCCAAAGACCTCATCCAACCTCAACTATTCTGTGGTTCTGTAATCAAGTAAACATAGCATCTCACAGTACAAGGGAATGCAGGCTTTTGCATTGCATATTAATTGTTGGTATTTGCAGGCTTAAGTGCTAAAGGCTAGAATTTTGAACTCTACATTAGTTTAAATTTAGAATACTGAATCTGAGTCAAAAGAATATAAAGAACTGTAGACTTCATTCAGGAGAAGGCCTTGCAAACATTTTGGGTAGGGAGCTGAATCACTCCTCACATCAGTGAAAAACTGAAGTGACTGTAGAGAGTGAAATCTACTCTTCGGTATCTTATGATACACAAGTAAATTATTCATCACCTTTTTTGAGAAAGAATCATAGAATCACAGAATGGCTGAGATTGGAAGGGACCCTACAGATCATCTAATCCAACCTCCCTGCCATGGGCAGGGAAGCCTCTCAACTAGACTAGGTTGCTCAAGACCTTATCCAACCTGGACTTAAACACCTCCAGGGAGGTGGCATCCACAACCTCTCTGAGCAATCTATTCCAGACTCTTGCCACCCTCGTACTGAAGAACTTCTTCCTAAGATCTAGTCTAAACCTACTCTCCTTCAATTTAAAACCATTTCCCCTTGTCCTGTTGCTGGACACTCTTGTGAAAAGTCTCTCTCCAGGCTTCCTGTAGGTTCCCTTCAGGTATTGGAAGGCAGTTATAAGGTCGCCCCACAGTCTTCTCTTCTCCAGGCTGAACAATCCCAGTGACCTCAGCCTATCCTCATAGCAGAGATGCTCCAGCCCCTGGATCATCTTTGTGGTCCTCCTGTGGACTTGTTCCAACAGATCTATGTCCCTTTTATGGTGGGGACACCAGAACTAGATGCAGTATTCGAGGTGGGGTCTCACAAGAGCAGAGTAAAGAGGGAGAACCACCTCCCTTGATCTGCTGGCCACACTCCTCCTGATGTATCCCAGGATATGGTTGGCCCTCTGGGCTGCATGAGCGCACTGCTGGCTCATGTTGAGTTTCTCATCAATCAACACCCCCAAGTCCTCTTCAGGGCTGCTCTCAACCAACTCTGTACCCAGTTTGTAATTGTGCCTGGGATTGACCTGACCCAGATGCAGGACCTTGCACTTTGACTTGTTGAACCTCATGCAGCTTGCACTGGCCCATTTCTCAAGCCTGTCAAGGTCCCTCTGGATGGCCTCCCTTCCCTCAAGTGAGTCCACTGCGCCACACAGCTTAGTGTCCTTGGCAAACTTGCTGAGGGTGCACTCAATGCCGCCATCCATGTTGCTGACAAAGATGTTAAAAAGCACCGGACCCAGAACAGACCCCCGAGGAACGTCACTTGTCACTGGTCTCCAACTGGACTTCAAGCCGTTGATCAGAACTCTTTGAACCCAACCTTCTAGCCAGTTCCTTATCCGCCAAATGGTCCATCCATCAAGTCCATGTATCTCCATCTTAGAGACAAGGATGTCATGTGGGACTGTGTCAAATGCCTTGCACAAGTCTAGACAGATGACATCAGTTGCCCTTCCCATATCTACCAGAGCTGTAACTCTGTTGTAGAAGGCCACCAAATTAGTCAGGCATGATCTGCCCTTAGTGAAGCCGTGTTGACTGTCACAAATCACCTCATTATTTTTTATGTGCCTTAGTACAGATGCCAGGAGGATCTGCTCCATGATTTTATCTGGCACAGAGGTGAGGCTGACTGGTCTTTAGTTCTCTGGGTTCTCTTTGCTTCCCTTTTTAAAAATGGGGGTTATGTTTCCCCTTTTCCAATCTGCGGGAACTTTGCCAGACTGCCATGACTTCTCAAATATGATGGCTAGTGGCCTAGCAACTTCAGCTGGGGTTTCCTCTTGAAGAAACATTCAATACCATGAATGTCAGTTTTTTAAAAAAAGTGTTCTCAGCCTCTGTGCAGGAATACTAGCTCTTCTTCTTTCCACATTTCACTCTGTGACTGCATGGACATGACAGAGTTAAGAGGTTTGCTGTGCATGCTACTCTGAGAAGAACAGATTGGCACAACATATCTATTTTCTCAGCAGATAAACATGATTTTTTTCCTGGCGGGTGGTTTCGCAATTGTATTTGGGCAGTCAGCTTTGCATATGGATGCCAGAACACCTGCCACTCAATACTATATTTATAGAAACTGTAAACTAATTAATTCCCTTAAACATCCCAGTGGTTTTTAATGACATATTATGATAGTCTGTCCAATGGGGATTACATCACTGCTTTTCTGGTGCTAATTTGCTTACCTGCTTCCCACTTTCCTTCTACCTTTTCTTTCTTGCCTTTAAAACAAAAGTAACAAAACACGGTTCCTGAAAAGCCATGTGTCAAACACAGCTCTTCTCTGAGACTGAGGGTCCTTGCTCTGCCTGCTGGCAGGTGCCTGCCTCCACTTGGAGCTCTCAGCTCTGAGACCGAGGTGAGAGTTGAGTAGCCTTTTTGTGAAACAAATAGTTCCAGGAGGTGCAGCGCCAGCAGCTCACTCCCCCAAGAGCTCAGGGTCTCCTGGCCAGAAAGTCTGATATTGAAAAATGAGCAAGCTCCTTTGCCACTTTTTTTACAGTGGAGTCTTTGGTAGCCTCTCTCTTTTGTATGTGTGCTCTGGTATCCAACAAGAGCGAGATCAAACTGCTGTCCATCCCTCAGTGAGAAGGGCAAATGTGCTGCTGTTTATTCGCATGAAACCTGTCGGAACTCATTACCTTTGAGACCACTGCTGCCCTGTCAAATTTGGCAGAAATTGGTCACATTCAAGCAGTTATGAAGAGGTAAATGTACAAGCAAGAGCACCGTGTGTCTGTATAAGGTCATTTCCACATGTATAACATATGGCAGGCTAAAATCTGAGGAAGATTTCCCCTCTTCCAAAGATGGGAAAGTATTGTGTTCTTCTTCTGCAATTGCTTCAGTAACCCAATAGCTCTGTGGATCCATGCCTGTATTGTTCCTTCATTTCCTGAGCAAGTGTTCAACGACATATTTCATTCCTAGTAGAAGACTACCCTAACTCAGCTTACAACTGTGTTTTGAAGTGAAGGGGCCCTCAAATTTTCTTTTTAGAGCTGTTTCATATTGCCTGATATAACTGTGATTTTTCTGGGCTAATATGAGAGTCTGCATCAATGCTCCAGTCTAGTGATTATGAAATTTCCCTGGGAATGAGAATATTTTGGATCTAGTCCCATTTCTAGTTTATATTACTACAGAAGAGGATTTGTGAGGAGAGGGAAAAGGAAAAAGTGGGGAAGGGACGTTCTTGAGCAGTACATGTGCTTTAGGTTATGGTACAAATGCAACTGTGCTTTTGTCTACCTATTTTAATTTCTACCTCCAGTCTTCTAACACATACATACAACCAGATGCTAGCTGCATCCATGACTAAATTTTTGTCCTGGGTGAGAGCTTACACCTAGGATAAGTGCAATGCCAGTTTAGCTCTTAAATACTTGGATTCAATGTCTTCCTCTGCTGCAGACTTTCTACATACTTTCGCAACACTACTGCTCAGGAGAATCCTTCAGTTTTCTACATGGACTGTAAAGAGGGAAAGTAAAAAGACTAAGTTAGCCAGCCAAGACTGATACCTTGAAACTAGTTGCTGTAAGGGCTTCCTTCATGTTCTCTGTGGCTTTAGTTTCCTGTCTATAAACTGGAGATGATTCACTGATGAATACATTACAGGCTGTGAGTTGTTCATATAGTCCAACTACAGTGGGCTTCTACCTTGCCTACACATAAGGCTTGGGCACTGTATAAGCAGCTTCTGTGAGTTTTCTAGAATAATCTCTGTTGTGAACTGTTTGGATAGTTGTAAAATGCAATGAATAAATTAGGAAGATGTGCTGACTGAGCAGGTAGCAATAACATCAAGGCCTTTACTCACATAGTAGTACTAAAATGTCTGAGTCTTTAATCAGACATTATCCTATTATGTATGACTCTGGTTTAATTACATAATTATTTATTTCATGAATATATGTACTTTCTTCAGCAGATACACTACTCAAGCTATAGGTTTTAACAAACCTTAGTGAACATGGTCCCATTAGATGCATCATCTAATGTGAATGTGCCAGTTTCACCTCATTTTCCAAACTAGCAAAGGCAATTCATTGTCTTAATAACAAAACTGACGTTAGTAATGAGATTTGGCAGCAAAATGCATACAGAGTCAATTCTGGGTGGAAAAAAAAAAGTATTTAGCTGGATAACTAATACAGAGTATAGCATTTTCAGAGGGAAAGGTGTATTGAGTAAACTAGGATTAAGATATTTGGTCTTATTTCTCAGTTCTGTCTCCGATTTTCTGCATGACTTTGGAGTTAAGTGAGCTGAAGGTTTTGTGTTGCCATGATAATTAAATATTTACTCGCACCTTAACATGGTGATGTGGTATGTATAGTTCTTGACCCTTCTACAAAACCAGTAACAGAAGTCACCAGAATGCAGATTTTTAGCCCTATGCCAAAATGGCTCAATTCACTAGACTGAGAAACTCAGTTTACCCAATCACAGTAACCCTATCAATCTAAAAAAAGTGCACTTTCAAAGGAGAAAGACAATATATTTATTTTAGACATCCTTTTTTCCTAAGAGTTTCTGTGAGCAGTGATACTCATCTGAGCAGTAACACAGGTCTGCAGCTCTCATTCCTAGCTGGCATTCATCTTCATGCTATCTGTGTTTGTATGTCTTGACTAACCAAGGAAATTAAATTTAAAATGTGTATTGATTGATTTACCTTCTAGTGTCACTCCTTACTGTTTGGAATAGTGTACATGCTCAGCATGCATCTGTTCTGCAGCATTAACAAGGAGGTGTTTTCTCATAATTTTTCTATATATAGCCCTCAGTGTTCAACTGTTCTGTATACACCCTGGCTCAGATGACATGCAAAATTTGCTTGCTGGATTAGGAACCCAGCACGTGGAGGTTTTTTTCACTTCTTCATTCACTTTTGTTCCACTCTCCTTCAGTATATTAATTTTTCTTCCTGGTAATGTTAACTGAGAGATAAATTCTCACTTTAACTGTATTTATCTTCTTTACTGACTTTCTAAATAAACACAAGTTGTCATCTTCATACTTCCCATCAGTCCACATCATAAGGTAAGGCTCATTTGTGCTGGTGATTGCTGAAGTAACCTTATAATCTGCTGCATTCTGTAGCTGCATTCACAAAAGAGTATTGGTTGTCAATTCCATATTATTCTTTCATGTCTAGCATCTCTGGAGCAGCATTATGGATATTTCTCAAAACAGGTAGAACATTATGAAGGTGTTGTCAAAGCCTTGGATGGAACTGTAAGCTGTTTGAGCTCATTGGAGCCTTATCACAGATCCTTCAAATTCTCTGTATAGAAGACAGCAGAGCACCTTATACTGACTAAAAATTCAAGTGGCTGAAAAAAAGCTGTCAGGTGATTTCAATCTAGTTTTGTATTAGCTTGCCAGTTTTAAATAATTTGCATCAGCTTTATATATAGGTGTATGTCAATGTTTGTGCCTTATGCTGAATTTTGGGATTTGACTGAAAAATGTGAACACTTTTCTTGGCCACCCCAACTAGAGAGTGAAACAGGAGCTTTTATGTAGGACACTTCTTTGAGAGCTGGATTTTCATGTGTAAGCATATTTAAAGGCTCTTTCCTCTGAAGTGAGTATAGGTCCTTCTCCGTCTTGGGTCCTCCCAGACATGAAGATTTTAAAGGGTTGGTTTGTTTGGGTTTTTTTTGTTTGTTTGTTTGTTTGTTTTTGTGCCAGAGAAGTTAATATAATTCATTGCTACCTATATTTACATGTACCTGTGCATAAGTGTATCATACCTTAGGCCTTTTTTGCTTTATTACAAAAGCCTCTTCTGCTACTTTCTGTAAAGGAAGAGTCTTCTTGCGTAAGGCAATATATTGACAGTAGCTGCCTCTGACTGGGTAGCTGTACCATGCCCCTGATTAGCCCAGCTAAATCAACAGAGGCTCACTTCTGTCAGTTTCTGACACTACTGTGTCCAAACCATACAACACAGATAGGACAGAACTGGGGGGGATATGTTAAAATTTTCAGACTGAACCAACATACATATGTAAGTGGAATTTTGAATTGTAGACTTTAGCCAAAAGACTGAATGTTTAATACTTATGAAAGAACAAGTGTCACTTCTGCAGTTTCACAAAATAACCTTAGGTTTTACAGGTGCTTAAGCTAAGCATCAAGTTTGGGGAGTTTTTTAAACTTAGAAACAAATTTCCTTGTCCGACTTCTTCCTGTTATATATTGTACACAGAAGTTCTTAATATTAATGTGTTCCTCCAGATATTGTTTTATACTCGTGCTGTTTGTTGTATAGCATAGGAAGCAAAGATCCTGACTAAAATCTAAAACGCTACAGAGAAAATTAAAACCATTAAAGTATTCATTACAGTGCCCTTTCAACTTGATGAGTTGCCAAATGGAGCTAGGTGGCAAAATTATGACTGAACAACTTGCGTCAGAATTGTATCACTCTCTGAAGTTAAAATCTATCGCAGATAAGGTTTTGTTGCACCAAGGAGTAGTTTCTTGCCAGTTTCTCTGTCCTCCTCAACAGTCTGCTAAAAAAATTGGTGTCGCATTGGCAATCTCAGGGCTGTCGAACAAGCAATAGGTTATTTCACTTACTGATACAGAGTCAGGGCCCCATTTCTTTTTGCAGAAGGGGCTTGCTTCTGAAGGCAACCAGATTTCAAAATATGAAAATTCTCAGAGAGAGAGAGGATTTCGTTCTTCCACATAGCTCTATTGCCAAGGCAACCCAGCCACAAAGAGTACTTCAAAGAGATTAGATGGTGCTGTTTATTTGAAATAAAAGCACAAACAGTGAGAATATCTAACAGTGAAGTGGTGAGAAGGTATTGCTTTATGATAAAACAGTTTTTAGTTTGATACATTGAGAAATGAATGTAAAATGAAAACCTTCAGGGTTAATTTAATAAAATCTCTTAAAGCCTGTGAGATCATTAGGCTCAACCAACTGTTTGACTGGCAGTTACTCATACCACTTAAGAAATGAACAAATCATGTTAACATACTACACTACAAATATGGGTGAAATGACCTCATATTGCTCAATGAAGAACAGCTAAGCTACTACAGAGCTAACAGACAACAGGAAGGGTTTAAAGAAAGACTTCTTACTTCAAAATGTATATCTCAGTAGCCAGCAGATAAAAATGCTGATTGAAAAACTGTGACTTGTGGAAAAGACATGGAATTGTGCAAAGTTTCCTACAGGGAGTTGGGACTGAGGGAATCCATTTTCTCAGGTAGGGTGTTGACCCTTGGCAGATCAGCACATGTATGGCCTACGATGATGGCACGAAAACTGCAGTGTTTTTTTTTCAAAGGCAAAATTGCAAAACTTCAAAGAGCTATCACTGCATTTTCAGTCTGTGTAATCAGATGACTCTCATCCAGATTTTGGTTCAAAATGCCATCTTTTGGCCAGAAACTTTACATAATTGTATTTGTTAGGAATCTGGCTGTCCCACCAACTAAAAAATGTATTAAATGTTCCTTTCTATCCAATGGGTCATTTCCTGATGTGAGGATGTTTGACTGAGAGACTATCTCAGGCTGTTACCATTTGGCCAGAGAGGGTATCTCCTGACTGGTAGCAAATCAACTCTTATCAGTGACAAGCAGCCTATAAATTCCATTTCTTTGAAGTCCTTTTTAGAGAAGACAATATGAAATCCAGAAAGAAAACAGTAATACAACTGTCAGCATCTTGAATGAAAATTACATGAATGAACTTTGTCTATATTTCATTGAACCAGTCACTGAAACTACAAAACTCACTTTGAGTTGAAATGATTGTGCCAAAAGCGTAAGACTTATTTTTTGTAAGTGAATCTTTTGTTATCTGTCTCAGAGACTGCATACCCATGTTAAAGACTTTTAAATAACTGTTGAATACTTTTGTTCCATGAGCAAAGTAATGTTTAGCCTTTGATTGTCAAAAGCATTTAGATAATGAACACTCATTGATTCCCCCATAAAGGAATAGAGAGGAAAAGAGATTCTCAGACCTGATTTCCAAATCCTTCTACTTAAATCGTAGCAATAAAAAGAGCACTCACAAACTGCACATTGGAGACAGCTCAGTTTATACATTTTGTATTGCTTTTATTTTGACTTAATGGGCATGCTGTTAAGGCCAAAGTCTCAGTGGGATACAAGCTGTCTAAATGGATGCAGAGAATCTCTTAGGCAGGAGCTGGAGAGAAACCAAGTGGAAGGCAGGCAGGTGAGCAGGCAGCATCCTGACTGGTACCCTGCTCTCACAAAAGAGCGTGTACTCTGCATTATAGATCGAAACTCCTCACATCCAAGTAGAAGCTTTCCATTAAGCTCCAGGGGCACTGTAGCAGGCCTTGTGTTCAAAATTGTGACCAAATTATGGACCCAGTGTATTCAGTCTGTTAACAGCAGTGTGCTCTCATCAAAGAATAGCCACACAAATGACTAAAGCACACGAAAACATATGTTATGGTCAAAGACTCCAGTAGGCACAATCTGTTTATCCTAACAAAGACAGGGTGGGGACTTAATCACAGTTTGTAAGTACTACGTGGGGAATGGCAATGTCATAATGAACAGCTCGTCAGTCTAGCAGATGAATGTATAAGAAAAGCTGATGTCTAGAAATGGAAACAGGATAAATTTAGACTAGAAAATAGGTACAAATATTTAACAGTGAGGTTATTTAACCTTTGGAAGAACTTAAACTTGCCAAGAAGTGCGATGGGTTTTTCATCATGCAATTTATTTTTTACCTAGTCCTAATATAATTTAGGGAATCTTTATTGACTGTGCTATACAGGACATCAGGCTAATAAATAGGAGTGTCACATCTGGCTATATTACATACAGATCCATTGTGGTGGAAGCACAGAGCATTCTACCTCTGCAAAATCAGGCAATGCATTTAAGGACCTGGACATGGATTTTGGCTAGAGGTATTTGGGAATTTTTCACCAAAATGATTCCACTGTGAAGTGTAATTTCCAAGGGGGGAAAAAAGCATGATAGCAGTTTTTTAAGTGTCATATTTTTCTGATGGAGAATTAAAATTAAAATTGCTATTTTATTTCATGTTAGTTGACCTGAATAAGAGCATTGATTTTGTTTTGACACTGATTTAAATTATTTTGCTTCAGATTGATATTAAATAAATATGATATAAAATAGCATTTTGCCATATATAAATTTTACCTTATAGAACTTATTTTCATTTATAAGATGGGTTTTGGTTGAACATGTATTCTCTAATGCATTTTCTGGAATCATAAGACTCACCTGAGCCAATGTACACTGTTGTATTTTGGTCCTGATGCCTGCCTGTCTGCCTGCTACACAGAGGGAAGGAAAAATGGATTGAGAGAATAAGAAGATTAAGTTTAATACAGCAGAGTAACCAAACCACTTATTTCCAAGAAATTCAGATGTTTTAACTCACTATGTCAAAATGGGACCTTTTGACATTGCTGAATAAGTTTTGTTCCTTGGAATTTGGTCATCGTTTCTATTTTGCTTCAGAATGAAAACAAGCATTGCAGAAAGTTTGACTCTGAATTTTGCTCAGTTCCAGTTTCCCAATTCATTTTTTGAAAATTCATCATAGAAGACTCAAGCTCATGGCAATCATAGAATTATAGAATTGTTCAGGTTAGAAAAGACTTTGAAGATCATTGAGTCCAACCATTAACCCACATGGTTCACCAGTCCAACCCAACTGCCACACGGTTCACCACTAAACCATGTCTAAGTGCCTCATCTACACATCCCTTAAATACCTCCAGAGATGGTGACTTCACCACTCCCCTGGGCAGCCTGTTCCAGTGGTTGACAACCCTCTCTGTGAAGAAACTTTTTCTAATAGCCAGTCTAAACTGTGCCTGGCACAACTTGAGGTCATTTTCTCTCGTTACTTGGAAGAATAGAACAACCCCCACCTCGCTACAACCTTGTAGAGAGCAAAGGTCTCCCCTGAGCCTTCTTTTCTCCAGACTGAATAACTCCAATTCCCCCAGCTGCTCTTCATAAGACTTGTTCTCTAGACCCTTCACCAGCTTAATTGCTCTTCTTTGGATGTGCTCCAGCACCTCCATCTTTGTTATAGTGAGGGGCCCAAAAATGAATGCAGTATTCAAGGTGCAGCCTCACCAGTGCTGAGTACAGGGGTACAATCACTTCCCTAATACTGCTGGTCACACTTTTTCTGCTACAAGCCAGGATGGTATTGGCCTTCTTGGCCACCTGAGGACACTGCTGGCTCATATTCAGCTGGCTGTCAACTAACAGCCCCAGATCCTTTTCCACCAGGCACCTTTCCAGCCACTCTTCCTCAAGTCTGTAGCATTGCATGGCATTGTTGTGACCCAAGTGCAGGACCAGGCACTTGGCCTTGTTGAACTTCATACAGTTGGCCTCAGCCCATCAGTCCATCCTGTTCAGATCCCGCTGTAGAGTCTCCTACCCTCAGGCACATCAACACACTCCACCTAACTTCATGCTGTCTGCAAACTTTCTGAGGGTGTCCTTGATACCTTCATCCAGGTCACTGATAAAGATATTAAAGAGAACAGGCCTCAAAACTGAGCTCTGGGGAACACTACTTGTGACCAGTCACCAACTGCATTTAACTCCATTCACCACCAATCTTTGGGCCTGGCCATCCAGCCATGAGCAACCAGTTTCTCGAGGAGAATGCTGTGGGAAACAGCGTCAAAGGCTTTACTAAAGTCCAGGTAGACAACATCCACAGCCTTTCCTTCACCCACTAAGCAGGTCACCGTATCATAGAAGGCAATCAGGTTTGCCAAGCTGGATGTGCCTTTCATAAACTCATGCTTACTGGGACTGATCACCTGGTCTACTATGGTTATGCTTTTTTCTTTATTACAAGACAACTTTTATGGATGGAAGAGATGCAGAATCTGTATTAAGACATGTAAAAACTGAAGAAAAGGATGAAACTTTGAAGGCTGAGCTGCTGTAAACAATTCACATAAAAAATTTCTGAAATCCCTTCTCATCTGCCCTCCAGTATTTCCTTTCAAAGGGAACACTCAGTTTTCAGTACTAACCATTTCTCTTCCAAATTAGAAATTCAAACTATTTCCAGCCCTCCTTTAAAATGCCTTATTTTCATGGCCCTTAATAATGTTTTTGTAGGCCCAGGCAGTTTTGCAGTCTTTCTGGGAATTAAGGTACAGCTTATTGGGTTTTAGGGAACACAGAATGCTAAGTGTTGTTGGGATTTCAGGAAGCGCTTCTGGAAGTAGAGACTAGTACTAAAAATTTGGAGTGTAGAAACTCAGATGGTGGATACTGGAAAGATGCAGAGAGGAAGAAAAATGTTGTAGGGTAACTGCAGTATGATATTACACCTGAGAATGATGACCATGATGGAAGATAGGGCATAAGGAACAGTCTTATTAGAATTAGTTAAGAAAGAGGAAATACGAGTTTTGAAAAACATTTTGAAATAAATTAATATATTTAATATCTGTTTCCTGGAGGAAACCCCACTCCTTCTTTTTTCATTTGTCCTTCCTTTTTCCATTAATAATAAAGACATTAATTTAGTGAAGAAAAATTTGGGTTTCTTTCTTATCAAGAAACTATGGAAAGGTAATTTAAAATGCTAACCTTTTTTTTTTTCACTCAAATATTCATTACAATGGGAACATTAATTTTTTTTCCTGTTGTGAAACATTTAGTAAAAATAATGTTTGGCTATTTCTTTTCAGTTGGCTATTTTAATTAAATTAAAAATGTGAAAGAATTTGGAACTTCTGTTTTCATCTGCAAGTCAAATTATAAGATATTTTTATTGATTGTCTTGCACCTAGAAGTGGATTTGCTAAGAACAGTTATAATCTGAAGGACATTCTAAGATGTCAGGCTTTTTTCTTTTAACCTGATCATAGTGCCAGAATTTTGGAATAATTTATGAAGGAAAATGTTTTGAAGATTTTTAAACTTAAAATTGTCTTCCTTATCATTAGTAATTTAAATGTAAAATTAATGTAAACCCCCTAATTTTTCAATTTCAGGAAAAATCAGTAATATGGAACATTTTGGAACATTTTTAGCAAGTTGTTGTTCAAAAGGAGTTCCTTTATATTCCCAGAAATCTAGTCAGTCTTACTCTAATTCCTTTTCACACCTCTTTTAAAAAAGCATTTTTTTGAGTTTTCATCAGCAAATAAAGCACAGAATGCAAATGTAGAACAATTTCATATGGTGAAACATCGTATCAATCAACTTACTCACTAGACAGATTACTATTCACAATATGTCTGGTCATATCGTTAGTCTTATTTTTCCTGAGATATTGTGAGCTGTTATATATAGTGTCCTGTGATTACTTAGTAAGCAACTCAGGTCACTGATTTTTATTAAAATACGGTTATTTTTTGTGGTTGAACTATTGAAGTAAAGAATATTAATTATGAATTCAGCTGTTTCTTCTGTTTGTGAATCATTCATGAATTAGTTCTGATTTCTGTGAATGCCATTTTTATTTGTCAGTAGTCTCTGAATATTTTCAATGAATAACTTAAATCTTAAGGGTTTTTTGAGCACTGTTTGCCTAGAGATTATTCATTATTTATGTCAAACTATTAGACGTATGACATAGTTTAAGCAACTTTTCTGGAAGACCAGCTTATTTTAATTATGAAAAAAAAAGCCCAACAAAAAAACAAACAGAAAACAAAATAATAAAACTTGAATCTGGTAAAATGCTTTAGTCCAATATACTTATTTGCAGAATGGTTAACAGAGCATGCATCTGGCCTCAGAATATTTTCTGTAACTTTCTCACAAATAAAATCTCAGCTCATTGATCAAATAAATTGTTATAAATCAACTATTATGGTAGATTTTATTTAAAGGGAGCATGCAAAATATGTAAATATATGTTAATAATTGTATTCATACATCCTTTTCTGTATGATAGTGTTGATTTAGTAATCCACTGAGGTCTCCTTTGGTGTTTACATTTGCTTTCTCCTGTTGTTTTGTGCCTAATTATTCATTCAAAATGTGCTTTATTCAAACGATGGCCTATTGCTTTCATTTCTGCTTTAATTTCTTCCTTTACAGTTAATAGCACCATGACAGTTTTGCCAATGAAGAAGTTAGGCATGTTTAATTCTCCTACATCAGAACTTCACTTCCCTGTCCTCATCCCACCCTTCCACATGCAAAATAAAATCAACATCTCTTCAGATCCAAACTTTATTTTCTGAAATACAACAAATAACGCGACTGAAATTAATCTGCCCAGCAGATGAAAGTTTGGCATTATTTCCTGTTAGCTCATTCCAAATGCTGAAACTATTAAAAAAAAAGCCCACTTACAATTTCAGAAAGAGTTCTTAGGGTCCAAACCCGTTACATATGGTGACTGCTTTGGTGTATTCCATGGCCTGCTAAATTGTGACCCAGTGATTTTTATAATCTCTGAGTGCTGTAGCAGGTTCAGACTGCATGCTATTGTCTGCCAAGCTTTGCCACAAAGAGGTTGTATCCAAGAACAAATCTTTGACTGGTTGATGCTAAAAAACAACCCTCCAAAACATTAATAAAACTAAGCATTTCTTAGACATGCAAAGCATTTGCTAGATATCAGATGTTTTGAAGGATGTTCTTTTTGTGATTTATTATTTATTGGAGAATTGTATCAGAAATACCTATTAAGGGAAATAACTTTCACATAATATGAAAAAGGGTAAGGGTTTTTTTTGGTAAGGATTGGATTGCAGTGGGTATGGATTTTTCAAAAGTCCTGATCATTTACAGTTCCACCAGAAATCAATGGAAACTGCAGCTGCTCAGCACCTTTGTAGAATCAGACCCTCTAGGAATCAGAATAGTAATGGCAATTACACTAATAAGGGCAAAATTACTAGGCCTATAAATTCTTTTGCTTCACTGTTATTCTCTGAAAAGTGGTTTACAAAAAACAGTGTCTTGGGGATTTCCATTTTAATGCAACTCGGTTACTTTGTTAGCTTGCTTGTTACATTTCAAGGAAAGAGCACATTGCTGCTGTACCAGAGACCTGACAGTTAATCCTCTCACCTTTTTTTCTGGCAAGCACAGTCGGTAAAAGTTTTGGGGGTCAAATTCTATCTCACCTACTATCACTGTCATGTTACTAGGGCAAAGAAATATAGGGCTGTCGTTAATGGCACAATGAACATGACAACAACCTTACACTTTTGTGGAAAAAATGAACACCATGCTGGGGATGCAAGTAAGAGTTATATAAGGCACATGATGTAATTCTCCCATTCTCTTCAAAAGTTGCAAGGCAATGGCTAAAATATTCAGTCTAATTCTGGGTACTGTGGTTTAGCAGAGATTTTGATCAGGGGAAGAGAATCTAGAGAAAAATGAAGGAAAACATTAATTGGGATATACTGAAGGAACTTAGTTGTTTAGTTGCTGCAAGTTGGGAGCAGCTGCCAGCAGGACCATTCAGGTAGAGCCAAACCTAACTGGAGAAAAGGAGTTTACCAGATTACCTTTTTAGGCCCTTCCCAGACCTGTGATTCGTGGTTACTCTAGAAAAGCCTCCCACAGGTCTCATCAGCTTGAACCTAAATATTGGAAAGGATATTCAGCACAGCAAGGAGGAGCAGAATCTGTTCCTTATCTGGGCCTGACTTCTCTCCTTGTCCACTCTTGCTGCCCTAACCACTGACCTGCTTGCTGCTCCTGAGCAGGAACATTTTCTCCCTCTGGTTCATTTCCTCAAAGTTTTGAAAGGCTCTGGCTGTATCCTTCATCTGCTTATGCTTGGGTTTCTACTCAAAAAAAAAAAAGAAAAAAGAGAGTGAACCTCTAAATCCAGACAAGAAAACAAATTCCTATACTGCTCTGAAATGATAACAGCAGTTGTGCTCAGATGGTCCTATTTTGAAACCTGTTCTGATAGAGCTGCCTTCTGTCGATGTTCATTGTGGGCAAACTTCTCACTTGCAGACAGTGAAGGAAAACAACTGTGTGTAACAACAGACTCTCTGGCAACAGTAGAAGATCCTTAGTAAAACAAAATAAAAGTTGGATTTCCTATCTTAAAAGTTTTCAGACTAGCTCCTATTCTGAACACGGATGTAACGCTGAAGGTCTCAAAAACACTTCTAAATTAATAACCTAGGCTGGAGGGGAAAGGATTAGGCCAGCAGAATTTTGTCATTAATTTTCTAGTAACTTAGAGTGCGGTATCCTTTTCATACCAAACCTCCCAGTGTTTTAAAGCAGTCCTTTCGAACTAGAATACCTCAACAGTAAAAATAAATTAAAAACTACCCAACTTTCATAAGTGGAGATCCTTGTAGGCAGGCAAATTCTTTGCCTGCAAAGAGTTTCAATTTTGATGAGCCAACAAAAATGTTTCATTGTTGAACTCTCAGACTTTGTTCCTAAGCCTGGAAACTTCTTTGAGTAAAATAGGAGACTATAACACTAGCTGATGTACAGGCGCCGTCTTGACAGCGCATGTATTTGTCACCTCATTCACTTTAGTGGATGCCTTGCCAGCAGGCTTTTGATATCCAGATTTTTGTTGCAAATTACAGCTCTCCAATGTCAGCTTTAACCTTGCCTCTGTCCTTTTGTATTATATGTAGTTTTTTTAATTAGGTGGCACAATTTATTCCCCTTAAATCAGTATGATGTGGTAAAAGGTCCACACTCAGTGCCAAAATTTTGTTAGTAAAATGGCATTTGATTCCCAATAAATTGTGTTGTCCTTTTTTTGTCACCGTGCAGACTGTGATAGTTTAGACATCTTTGCTGACTTCATGCTTTGTTATGACAGCTTATTTGTCCCTCCCAGAGACAGATATCAACCTTTTCCTCATCTGTAGCTATTCCATTGCATTTCAGAATTTAGACAGCAGCTTGTGTTAAAAACACGCAGAACCTCTCAATGCCATTATCAGAGAGACCTCTCCCTTTGTGTAATAGCACTTGTTAAATCAGGATCATTTAGCTGTCTCTGGGCTTGGCCTGAATTCTCTGCATATTTGGTTCATTTCAGAGAGCATGCAAACGTTACAGGAAATCTTATTCCTAAGTAGCATTAACACAGAACATTGTTTTACTGCCCTGTTTGCAGAACTCTCATATTTCTTATTGAATCAACTAATAAGAAGGAAGGGAACAGAAGAAAGAAAACAATGCATGCTTATTCTTTCACCATAAAGAATGCATTAAGCAAAAAAACCCAGAAATAGTATGAGGATCTGAGAGTGGACTATCTGTTTTGGGGAGGGCTATGCTGATGAAGCTGGAATTATTTCTTTGTGCTGCCCAAACTTAACTTGGAGTTGGGATCCAGGTCAATAGCAGCAAGTACCCACTTGAAAGAAAATAAATGTATGAAAATGTTGTCCAGTATTTCCCATCCCATTGTATTAGGTGATGACAGGATATGTTGTGGTTTGTTGGGTTATATAGTATCATGTTAAATATAAGGGCAATATTATTTAGTGCAAAGTGACTTGGGAGGAGTTGAAGAAATGGAGTACCTTGTTGTGAGTTCTAAACAAAACTGGTTTTGTTACTCAGAAATGGGAAGTCTTTTTGGTGTCACATTAAACAGATTTAATGAAGCTACTAGCCGTAGTTCACTGAGTGCAAATACATTTGAGCACTTGTTGGATCTGGGCTTCACAGGCTGCTTGCTTGGGAATGCATATAAGATGATTTACATGCCACCACTCTACTTCTGCCAGTTTGATTAGAAGACTGGATATGACACACCCCTAATTATAAAGCGAGATTACCAAGAGAAAATCCTGCTGAGATCCCATTATGATGGATATTGATATAGTGAAACAATTACAATGGTAGCCCATGTGAATGTCAAAATAAATGAATAAATTCTTCCCAGTGGAAGTTATAATGCTATTAAACACATGAGATTAAATCCAGAAAGCAACCAACACATAAAAATGTGTCAACTCTGCAGTCCCGATCGAAGTAAGGAAACTGGACTGAAACTATAGGAACAGCCTGTAAATGCATTTAAGCGGGTATTGGAGCCACAGCTTATTCTAGACCTGCATGTGAATTGTCCTAAAATGGACCATCTGGTACAATAATATGCCTCATTTCATTGTTCTGTTCATTTCTACAATTGTTAGAATGGAATCTATCTAGACTGATGAAGCATAAGACAATCCATTATCTCTACTCCTAGCAGCCTAGCAGAGAAGTTGGGTAGGACTATTTAAAATAACTTCCAATCATTAGCCTTTATCAGCTTCAATATAGACTTCCGGGAAAGTAAATCACTGTGGACTAGCTCATCAATGCCTTCGTTTAGCAGAAGAAAACCAGCTGGACGTATATCATGATGAGAAGATTCCTGGTTAACAGTCTATGTTGCATAAGATTGCATCCATGTTTTTGGAACCTGTTCCCACAAGTTGTAGCCAAGTGTTTATAGAAGGCACATTGCTTTCTAAGATGTTTTCATTTTTTCTCAACCCATTAATCTGCTATCATGTGATGGAATGTGTTAGATTCCAGTGTTATAAATATTTGGGAAGAGGGCCAAACACACCAGTCTTACATTGACGTAACTCTTATCTAGGAAAATAATTTCCAGATTTGCTTCATAAGTGAAGGAGACTTAGGAAGCCAAAAAGATTCAGTTATCAACAAACCATTAACTGGTATAAATAGAATGTAATTGTGAATTTTCAGAAGTCTTAGGACAAATGGGACATGAAACATCCTCTCCTATTCCACACTTGCTTTCTCTATCATTTACTCAAATCTAGGTAGTCTTAATGTGATGGGACGTGTGCTAATTTTTCAGCGTGGGCTAGCTTCTGATTAAGACCAAATACTGGCATTTTCAGACATATTGGATTTTAAGTCAATCGTTGAAAAACCTGGTTGGATAACCACGGTTACCCAGGTTCCAGTGAGGTGCTCAGACATGGGCCTAGCTGGAAAGATGCAAGTGGTGGCACTGATGGTGGTGGTAGTAGGCCTGTACTGTATCAATATTTCACCAGTCTTGCAGACTTCATCCAGCATCTAGGCTGCTTGGGCAACTTAGGTTTGCAAAACCTGGTTAGACAGCCCTCCAGACATCATTAGTTCAAAGAAGATGCACATAGTTTTTGGCAAGGAGTCCTTTCGCACTGATGCATTCAGAAACAGAAAACTGGATGATTTGGAAATTCTCATATTAGAAAATCTGTGGGCATCTGAGATTTTAGGAGGCAAGCAAGTGCTTTGAAAATACCTTTTGTACTTGAGTTACCATGTAGATACCTGAGTTATATTTCTGGAAATGCTTCATATTCCAGTACTTAGCTGAATGAGACCTTAATTAATTGAAAAACTAAGAAGTATAAATGCATTAAGGGTTAATGTTACAGCAGCTTGAATTGATGATCCAAGACAATTCTGCTTAGTTATAAACCATTATAAAGAAGTTGCAAAACAGCCGTTATATGCAGTAACATATAATAGTGTTATTTAACATGTGACACAGCAGCTTATATTATCTAGTGCAGATGTTTTCAACTGAAATTAGCACATAAAACTTGCCATCTCCTGGCAAAATTGGTAGAATGTTACTTCTGCAAGAAAAATAAATTCTGTGCTGTACAGACATTTCATCTGTCACAGCCATGATCCATAAAACTGGAAAACTTTACTGAAAACCTGCCTAACTGAAAAGGAATGAGAACAAAGTGCATTTTTCACCTTTATCTTCTCTTTTCTAAATGTGTCTGACATTAACATACACAGATGTTGGATTTCTCTGTATAGTAAGAGATCAAATACTGTGAATTTTGTTGTGACTGCTTTTAAATAAAATTTCCTCTGGAAAAAATGATGTGAATATAAATACTAGAGCTCTGTTCCCCACCTATGTGAACCAGCTTGGTGTGTAATTAGTGTAATGCTATATAAAAGGCACATGATTAATTACATGACTATTAACAAAGTGAAACATTGTAGTTTTCCATTTGCTTTAGGGTCTTAGGTCTACTGTCTTGGAGAGGCTTAGAGAGTGAGTTTTTGCCCCAGCAAAATTCCTCTTGTAGTTTCAAATGAATATGCTCCTCATGCTTTCTCTCCAGCTGCTTGTTCCATAGCCTCACCCATTATAGAGTGGATATCTCATAGAAGTGGCTGTATTTCTGAATGGGTAAAATTAGATGTAAGTGTTCCGCAACAAAATAGTTCTCATAGAATTTTGGGATCCTTCTGAAATAAAGCTGGTGTTTAAATGTTGAAGAGTCATTTTTAATCATAGGTAGGAATAATACTATTTACTTGAAGTGACTGCTTATATTTTAGTAGACAATCGTCTTACTATAAAACAGCAATAGTGAGTTATTTAAATACAGCACTAGTTAAATATCAGACATTATTGCTCTTTATTATTTTGTTTTAACTCACCAGAGTGGTAAGCAGCTGTGTTACAATACAGCCAGCTCCTCTTCAATAATAAAGGTGCTTCAGTGTGCTAACTGTTAAATTCCTGGATTTGTGGGGATTTAAATCAAGATGGCTGAGAAAACAGGAGACTATCATATAACTGTGATGTTGGAACTGATGAACTTTTCGTAGAAACACAAGCTAGTTGGGCATAAAGCCAAATTATTTTTAACCTTTTCTGCATC
This sequence comes from Eurystomus gularis, assembly GCA_013400335.1. Classification (NCBI taxonomy): domain Eukaryota; kingdom Metazoa; phylum Chordata; class Aves; order Coraciiformes; family Coraciidae; genus Eurystomus; species Eurystomus gularis. The sequence continues at coordinate 91,808 of VZZY01023499.1, forward strand.
TTGCAAAGTCCACCTGCATATGGTGGACCTGTGTATCTTGGTGACAAGATATAGGTGACTCAATGTTCCAGTAGAGATTGGGTTAGGTCAAAATCTGAGTAGTCCTATATCCTACACCTGACAAGAGTCATTAGAAAATACTTATAGTGCAAAGAGACAGAGTTCATAAGATGATATGTTGGTGTCTTTGACATTGGGCTGGTGCCCTCTTGCTTGTCCTTGATTTTCTTGCTCTATCTGCTCCATAGCACAGTTGGAAGAAAGAGAGAGGAGCAGGTGAAAGCATTAAGTGGTTGGTTTTAAACCATGTGCTTCATATTCTGTCCTTACCCTTTTGTTGCCCTCTTCCTCCACAGCTGCAGGATCAGGTGTGGAGTATTAGTATTCCAGCCTTTTTCTTGTGACTAGCCCATCTGCATGATCTGAAGATTTACTGAAAGCTCTGTTTTCTGGACTCAAATTATTAGGTAAGGAAATCTACATTTTTTTAGTAATTTTCATTGGCCTTTTATGGGAAGAAAATATCTGAATTCTAACCTACGTGTATTTTTAAGGTGCAAAGCCTAAAAGACAAATAAAACCACAAGATTTATTGGTTTTTGGCCCACCTGATTAATTTTGGGGGCAGACTAAATTTTTTATTTTTCCCTTTTTATTTTTGCAAGAGTCTATTTTCCTTGTTGGAATTTGCTGTTCCCCTCTCACATATGTGAGTCAGTACAGAATGATTGGAAAAAAACTGGCAAAGGGTAGTGGGAACAACTTTTAGAAAATGCAGAGTGAAGAGTGAAAGGTAAAAAGAAAAAATTTAGAGCAGAAATTTTAATGACTAAATAGATACCTGCATGTGTGCAAGGTGAGGCAAGGAATGTTTTTGTATCACAATGTAATGTAATGCAGTGCAGTAAAATGTGAAATCACTTTAAAGAATCTAGCTCAGGTTATAGTAACACTTTAAACCCTGTAGCATGGAGTTCAGCATGGGATAATTTACCCTGCGACAAAGTTAAATGAGTTGGCTGAGGCTGAGTGGTGTATTTCTGCCCTGCTCTGCAGCACAGGCATCTGCAAATGATAATGTTATGGTTTAGTTACGAGGCCTTTATTTGTAAAAATTACACCTCATTTCATGCATGTGTTTTCTCGCTGGCACTGGTGGCCCCAGCCTGAATTTCCACACTGCAATGGTGGCATGTAAATGTCAGTGCTCAATCCAATCCCTCTCACCTGGTGTGTTTTATCTGGGCAGTTGTTTGGCTAGCTGTCACTAATGGAAATGCACAGTGGAATTTAATAGGAATTTGCAAACCTCAGGTAACACTGTAGCTTGCCTACCTTGGGAAGTTATCAATTAGAGTTTAGTCCAGATTGGCACAATACTGAATATTAACATTCTGGTGGCATTATCCTGGGATTTTGGAAGAACTGAGACATTTCTGGTTGGAAATCTTCAATGAGGTTTGGAAGTGTGAAACACATGAGGCACTGCAGAGGAAAGCTACTTGTATGGTTATTTGTATTTCAGATATAATATGGCTTGTCTGTCTAAGCTTGTGCTGTAGATTTTGCTTCGGGTCAGGGATAGGTATTAAAGAAAACAGTGGCAGAAGCCCTTATGCACATCAGTGTTACACAAATATGAGTGAGGACTGCAGATAGGGTCAAAATTTCCCATGGATCCATATCCGCCATTGTGTTCACCTCAACATCTCTGACGAGAATTTAGATTTGACACGTCCTTCGGTTGCGGAAAAAAAACCACAGTGAGTGTGAAGCAAGGCAAATCTAGAGGAAGCTACAATAACAGAAGTCTTATCCGGTTGCTTACTTGAGGCTGGAAGTTAAATCCAAAGATCCCTAGTTCTGGTGTTTTCTTATTTGGTATTTTAGTTTGTTGGGCAATAGGTTGTCAATGTTGTCAATGGATATAGGTCTCCATTCAAATTTTGCTGAATTAAAGAGAAACTGTAAATGAAGATGACCCTTTTGGGATAAGCCCTGAGAATGATGAATGCTCACCATCCCTCCATTGTACAAAAAAGGGGAGGTTTGTGGTGAAAGCACTGCAAAATGTAAGCAAGACACAAGCCTTTATTTCTTCTTTATCTAGTGACCTTCATCTATGCTGAAGGAGTGCCGTTCCCTTTTTTTGCAGTGGGAATAATGTAGCTTTTCCTATCTAAGAGGCATGTTTGGATAATTGCATTGAATGCTGAGATGCCACAGTGATGTGGCACCTCAGAGGAATCATTAGAAATCATTTAAAAAGCATGAAGTTACATTATTTCTGAGAAATAGCAATTATTTTAAAGTATTAGAGCTTATCACTTCAATGCCATGTAAAAATTCCTTACCTTTCCCTTTTAAAGGCATACTCAGAAGATATTTTTCATAAGGTATTTGCAATATCCATTAGAGAAGAAAGCTGCTTTTTTCTGGCAGGCATGAGTAGCCAAGATTGTCACACAAATTTCTTCCCTCTTCTCACCACTGTCTTTGGGATGCAATGTTTTGCCAAGGGTACATCAAGAACATTTGATCATTTGCAGTTTCACCTGTTAAATGGGCTACCAGTGACATGGAAGCTGTTGACTTCTAGCATCAAGATTTAAAAATCATTTCCATTCCCGTTGAGATAACTTGAACAGATAAACTATTGTTTAATGAAATGTTGTCAAGATAGATGCAGTTTTCCATCTCAACATGACAGGAAAGTGTAAGTTAAATCACTTGCTGCCTTGATAGCTTCCATGTCCATATCTAGATTGATGGGTAGAAAGCTGACACCTGGTTGTTCTGATAAATGGACTGATGGACTGTTCTTCATGTAGGTTTGCTGGGTGTTGTGGGGGGTGTTGTGGAGTTTTTTTGCAGGATAGGGTTATTATAAAGGTGTAAAAACAAAATAAGTGAAGTAATAATTTAAGGCACAGCTGGGGATATTGGTAAGAGCAAGAGCAGCATATCCTGCATTTGGATATTGAGGGCTTGTGCTGGAGATGAGATCCAACACTGTGGCTTTCTCCTGTGGTTGCTTAGCCACCACGGTATTGCCAGTGCACTGTAGCTGTCTAGTTGTGTACAACCTTATTTGATGTCCCCACTTTTCTGTATCATCCATCCCGTAGCTGCATCCTAGGCATAGATTTAGTGGGGATAAAGAGGTAACTGCCACTGTATTCAGAGCTGAACTGAGCTTCATCTTATATGGGTGTCAGGGGCAAGGACATGGTGCAGGAAGCTTTTTTATCTGCCTTGTAGGTGATTTTCCACCCTGGTGGAAAATTGCCTGTAAAGTTGTTCTTCTCAGGGAGGGAATGCATCCTAACCCAGGCTAGCAGCTGCTCAGCAACATTGCTGTCATCATCAGGGGAGCGTAAGACCTGTGACTTACAGGTGACAGAGTCCTCTGCCAAAGCATCCTCCCAGTGGATTATGTTCAGCGTTTCAGAGATTTCCTATTGAAACACCCTTGTAGGCCCAGTCCTCCTTTTTTGAGAAGAAGGAACATGTAAGACAAACTGCAGAATGTGGCTTTTATTGGTTAGGAACATCCTTAGGTCTTTGCTCATCTTCCGGACACAGATCCTCTCTTCTTTTCTCTGGATATTTTCAGTTTCTTGAAGAACACTTCAGACAGTATGCAGGCTCCCTGGGAAATAAAGAAAAAAGACACTGTGGTGTCTGAAAGAGCATTATGAGAGGCTGAAACCTGCTCTCAGTGTGGGCCATTTCTTCTTGTCCTCCTTTATTTTTTTTCCCCTTCTTTTTTTTTTTCTTCTTTATTTTTTCTTCTCTTTTTTCTTTTAATCTTTTTTTTCCTGTTGTTTTTTTTTCTTTTCTTTTCTTCCTCTTTCTTTTTTTTTCAGTTTTTTGTAGAGTTGGGTTGTTTTTTTTCACACCAGTTTGTTTTCATTTTGGTGTTTCCCACTACTCCACTCTCCCATTCCTAATCTCTTTTGTTGTTAAATGATTAAATTATTATCAAATGGGCAGAGGACTTTTCAGCACTTATGTTGCCATGGTGACTGGATGCTAGGGCTGGAGAAGGAATGGAATTTGAGCATCAGAAATAAAATTGAATCAAACTACTTTTACTGTTAGAGAACTTTGCCCACAATTCACTTTTCTCCAGTGAAGTTATTTTTATTTTTATGCAAAGGAAAACAAACTCTTGTGGGGAAAAAAGGGAGCAAAAGAAAACTTTTGTCTTCTTTACGGTATCTTTTTACTGACGAATTTTTAAAGCTTTATTTAAGGTACCACTTTGGGACTATGTTTATACCTAGTTTTTATTTGATCAGATTCCTGCGTCCCTTTTAGTTGGTGTTTGGAGGGGCCTTCTTTCAGCACTCTCAGATTTGTATATTGTACTAGGGAATTCAAAATCAGGGTCACGGGCTGTGAATTTTTTTCTGCAAGCTAAACTCATGGCTACATAACCAGCAGTGTTTGCACTCAAAAAAGAAGGGGTCTGGGGGAGGAGCAGAAGTCAGGAGAGAAGCACTATGAAAGGTTCTTCACTGGTGTGTATTACTTGCTATAGTGCTTCTTTTTTTCCCCTCCATGTTTCCAGTTATGTCTAACTTGGAGATGGAAAAAGCAGCCATGGAATGGTTTTGTTGCTTCATTTTCTATACTGAAATGATGAGCAGAATCTCTTTGATGACCTATTGCTGGTTCAGGCCCCAAAGAGACTCAGAGCCACCTACAGAGGACTTGGCTGTAGGCCTCATCAACCCTGAAAGACTTTTATTCCCTTTTAGAGCTGTACTTGCTGTCACTGTCCTCACAGACCATACAGAATCAAATTGCCTGCCTATCCTTCTCCACAGTCTCTCCTGATAAGACTTCTATAACTAGAAAAGAGTCAAGGCTTCAGCATGAGTAGTTTTTGTAGGGCTCTGAGGTCCATCAATTCCAGTTTGAAGGTTCAGTGCCTTCATTGGTAAGGCATTCAGCTCTCTACCTGCTGGCTAGAAGGCTTATAATAGTATTGTAGAGCAATTTGCTTATTCCCCCATATAATTCTTCATTTTAGGTTGTTTTTTTCTTTTTTTCAATGTACTAAATTACTGTAAAAGGTTAAACTGTTTAATGATGGTAGGTAATATAAGTACCCATTAGCTTTTATATTCTCAAGTCATGTTTCTAAATAGTTCAGAAATGGCAAGCTTTAATTCCAGAAGAATAGTTTGGCTTTTAATTTTTTTAATAAAAAGTAATGATTTAGGTAATTTAGCTGGAGGGAAGCATCTGCATGTTGGTTAGTTTCTTTCCTTAATATTGGAATGTGATTTGTTATACCATTATTCCCCTTATTTGTCACTGCTAACTATTATTCTTAAACACTGTGGGTAGAAATGAATGCATGGACAAATGTTTGGTAGAAGGCATGAAAAGATTAGGTCTTGGAGATTAAATGGAAATACAGACTGAAAGTCAGGACTGGACAGTTCTTTCCACATTCACTCAATCTGGGTGATGTCTTTGTCAGGCACATAGTGTTGGAATAGTTATGATGGGAGCTAATTTAGCTGCTTACTTTTTTCAGCATGAGGAATTGACATGTTGAATATCATTCGAGGGAATGGGATGGTTTTTATCAGGACCTAGCAGTTAATGTGATTTTTGGAGTATCTAATTGACAGGAATGAGAGATCCTAATATTTTTCTTCCCATGGAAACGGTATTTTTTCTTCCTGCAGTCCTGATTCTCTAACTGACCAAATACTGAAAAATGTTGAAGTTAAGGCAAAAGTAATCAGACATCATGCTATCGTTACTTGTCATTAGGTCATTCAAGCTTGTTTGAAAATTACCAGACTCTACCCAGCTGCAGTGTTGAACTCCAAATAGTAGGCATTATTTACCTGTATCAGGGAAGCATTCTTGAACTGCTGTTCCCGGGTAGATCTCTCATTCTAAGAGTCACTGGTGCTCCTTTTCAGATGTCAGGCTTTAAGAGTAAATCCTGTCTGGGTAGGTCCACTAACCTCAGCCTTTCCCGCCTAATTTTTCCATTTCCTTGGCTGAAGTTGTAAGTTTTTCATTCTAACATTCAGGACAGAAGGATTATACCTTAGCAGGAGATTTGACTTTAGCTGATGTTTTGCTTTGTGTCTTCAAACAGTGAATTATTTTTCTCTGTGAGTCAAATTATTGGCTTGGTGGGACAGTTATGGCTAGATTCATCAGAAGTTTAGTTTTTTACTCTTTTTTTAATAATAGATGAGGTCAAAGAAAAAAAGGATTGCCTCCTGTCTTGTGTTTATACCTAAAAGCCTCAATGGACATTGATTTGGTTAACGTGCTTTGCCTAAAATGTGAGTGAGCTTATGTTAGGCTCTGTATGTCTGTGCTTTTTCCACATCACTGGTTCCTCATTGCTTCACTATTAATAGCAACTGTCATGAATGAGACCAAAAAGCATGTTTAATGTATTCTGGTGAGCTCTTTTTGTGGCTGTGTTGAGCTTTGAAATAGTTACACTCTTATTTCTGGAAGAAACGAGCAGTCTCATAAAAGAACAAAATAATAAGGAAATAGGCCCAAGTACTCTAGTCATCTCTTTCACATACTTGAGAATTTATTTTATTCTGGGTGTTGCTGTTTAAAATACAATAGTAATTTCTTGCCTACAGTTTCTTTCTCTCATTTTCTTTCCATGGGTTTACACTGATCCCTGCAAAGTCTGACTAACTTCATATGGACATAGAAATAAAAAGTTGTTCCATCACACTCTGATCTGCTGCAGTGACTGGGTTGATATTATGATGGTTTGGATCCCAGTAGCTGCTCTTGAAAATGTGGTTGTAGGCTGTCAGACCCTGAGTGTACAAATGGATGTCTGATGTTCAGTCTTGTCTAATTTCAGCTTACATAGGCAAACATGTGCCTCCATTAAAACAGACACTGCCTGGTGGATGCAGGAAGTCACATGTCTCTGAGCTGCCTGGAATTTCTAGAATTCTTCAAAACTGTGGAGCGCTCTGTCTAGGAACTACCTATGCATCTGTGTAACAGTCCCTAGCAGACTGGTGATTTTAATCATTGGCAATAGGGACAGAAACTTTTTCTTTTCCTCTGTCTTTCTCTGAAGGATTGTCTTGAGCTGGAGTTTACTAAAGAAATTCAGCACTGAAAGCATGTTGCCAGAGGGCTTGACATACTAGATTTCAAAGAGCCACGCTGCTCTACATCTTTATTGCCTCTCTTTTTACAGGTCAAGACAGCTACAGAACACTGCCTGAAGTGACAGTGATGAATTATGTAGTATTGCGGTTAGCGTGAAATGGAGTGGCTATAATGTAATATGTGAGCATCTTAAAAACATGAACCAATTCGCCAATAACAGATGTGGTGATGAACGTGTGGAATTAAAGTAAATAGCATTGTGTGTAAGCAATCAATGATTTGCAACAATAAAACTTTGTGATGTGAGTCCTTATATTCTCTATTGACTCACCGCCTGCTTAATTATCCTGTCTTACCTCTTGCCCAAAAGCCTTGGGCCTGTTCATCTTTCTTCTGCTGCTGTAAGCCCTGTGCTTGCCAGACTATTTGTACTTGGCAATTGATGTTTCTCAGCTATCCTAAACATCTCATACTTAGGAAAAGTCAAATTTTATGGTGTGCTCTCACCTATATGGAACAAATGCCCTTCTTCCTCTCTAGTGGCACAAGTTAGTGGGAACACAGTTTCTGTATTTCAAATATAACGGGTTTCCATATTTTTAGGAACTTGCTAAATGGTGCACAGAGCGACATCACTTCCATGTTTGAAAGGACTGAATCCAAAACACAGCACTATTCTAGCTACTAAGAAGAAAAATTAGCTCTATCCCAGCAGAAACCAGGTAGATGGTAAACTGCAAGAAGTGCTGGGGACTGAGAATAGTTTCTTGCTTGAGAACATTTTGGGAGCCTTGATCTTGATTTCTGCTGCCAACAGTTCTCAGTTTGTGTCTTTGGAGTTGTTTTTTGTTGTTGTTAAGAAAAACCAAAACAGACTAAGGCCTGTGATCCACCTCATCCATTATCTTTTCTCTGACAGAGTCCAATGTTTCATAGAGAGGATGCAAAATACCTGTGTTCAACTGTTTGTGTATATTACTTATATTTGCTTTCATATCCTCCCTCTTCCCTCCCCCACATTTCAGTTAACTACTATGGTTCTGAATATCTTCCTTTATAAAGCTTCACAATTCTTTGTATTAAGAATTGGAAATCTTACTACATTTTTTTTTTTTCTGATGTAACTCTGGTTTGGGAGGAAGAATCACCAATGGTGGAGATGAAGAAAGAGTACTTTAAATAAATTAAGAGTAATGATAAAAATATTCCAAGAACATTTTCAAGCAACATTCATTCTTCTCCCCCCCTTTCAGTTCCCCAGTTGCCTCTCCTGTGAACTTCCTCTTCTGCTCTGCTTCAAATGCCAACCTCTTCTCTTTTTTTCCATTCTTTCATTGTCTGAACTTTCCCAATTTTTCGGTCTCAGCTATTTATCAAATTACATTGTAGTTACATGGCTTACACCACCTGCACTGTGCAGACTGGAGACTGGCAGTACTACAGAAAAGGCAGATGCTCAGCAGAACTGTAGGGACAGATAAAAAATAGGAGGAGCAGGGTATTTTCTGTAAGCCCAGAAGCAGAGTATCTTCTCTTACATATCACTGTTGCCTAGCCCAGATCACTGTATTTTGTGTTGTTGCTGCCAAGTTGTTTTCTATTTTAGGCAGAGCAGTCATAGGCAAAACTGTTTTATTAAAAAACAAACATCACAATAGCCAGGTGTCCTGGAGAAATCATATTATTTGAAAAGTACGTTGTACTTTTATGTGTTAGTGAACACAGCTCTTTGAGGCAACTGCACAAGCAGTAGTTTTTTACCTAGGGTTATCTGGAGCCATATGGATGCTTGCCACAGGCTGAAGCTGCAGTCTGTTATAGCCCTGCTGTATCAATTATGCATGACAGTAACAGAGAAGGTTTTGGGAACCAAACTGGGGAGACGCCTGGGACAAAACCAGCCCTGAACAAACAGATCCAGACTCCTAATAGTGTTCCTCATTGGAATGAGGAGTTTACAGCTGAAAATGGATACTACAGAGAAAAACTGAAAATACAGGAGGCTCTTACAGCAGAGGTAGGGAAGGACAGTAGAAATGAAAGGTCACTCAGACCTATGCAGAATAATGAAAGCTGGCACTTCCCAGTCACAGCCCATTCTCTCCTGGTCACTCATTGACCTGAAAATAATACAGATTCACAGTCTTTTCTCTCCTGTCAGTGTGGTCAGTGACCTTACAACAATATCCTGTAGTCCATTAAAAGAAACCTATTAAAAAAAACATTACCGGTCCCACCCACTGAAATTAAAGCAGGGTGGGAAGGAGTCATAAATAAAGGCTCTTCTGAAGTGAATTAGCCATCTTGGTATTTGGATGAGAAGACAGGAAATAATGAGGGACATATCAATCTATCAGAGGTATAAGCTAAATGAGATGCTGAAGTGACAAAATGAACAGAGTTGGCTACATTTGAGATTAGCTTTTCTTCCCCCCTCCAAAACTTTTTTTTCTTCCAGACACCCTCAGAAAAAAAAGCAAACAGTTCTCTGTTGTTCATTATAGTTAGTTTCTCTGAAAAATTTTAAAATTTCAGGGACAGTCTGGAGTAATTTACAGTTGACTGATTAATCTTTTTATGCTAATGCTAAGGTCATTAAGTAAACATACCCGGGAGATGCTTAGATTTGAGATGAAAAAGTATCCAAGTATGTGCCTGGAGAAGGATTCAAATGTATATTGTTAGAGTTTGAACTAACTTAGCCTTTCAAAATCCCAACTGTGTCAAGGCAAATTTTACTTCAGTGCCAGAGAGCTGGACACAGCAGATATATGGGGGGAGAGTGTTCAGATGATCTTGTGCATTTGGATAAGACTGCATTTGTGCTTCAAAGCTTAACTGAATCTATGGCTGAGTGTGAACTTAGGTGTTTGCTAGGTAATTTCAAATAAAAGGAAGAATTGATAAGTAACTGATTAATAGTGATGTATGGAATAAGGTTTCAAGGATAGCTTAATTGGACTCGACCAACGAATGGAAAGCAATGTGCTGCTAAAATTCCAGCAAGCTGCTGTTGATTTCTGTTTTTCCTGTAAGCACCTTTTTACTGCATCATATATGGTCCTTCATTATATCCTTTACTTCTCAGATGAACCTTGCTCAGCAATATCAGCAAAATATCCTGGCTGCCTTTGGCAAAAAGAAAAGTGCCTCTTATTATGAAATTATTTTATGTTTTTATTGGATTGAGAAGAGGTGGTCTGATAGTAGGGCCTTTCCAGTAGAGAACTATGTGGTAAGAAAAGCTCACCAAAGAAATAGTGGTGACTTTTATAGGAATGCTCTTATGGAAACCTGTAACTTGCTCCTAGACCAATCCTTGAATAAAAGTTCAGTTGACTGAACTTTCCTTTCTTTCCTTGAATTTTCAAGATTCTAGGAAGTTCTACCTTCTCCCCCCAATTAACTGGTGTATTTGTACTAAATCAGGTGCTTCCATTTTCCTCATAGAATTGTTATAACATCTGTTTAAAGACATTGTGGTTTACTCAGAAGTATTGTAGCCCAGGTACAAAATCACCTTTTTACTGGAGTGACTTCATGCATTTAATCTCATTCTAGCTTTTGTTATGTATTTGAGCTTGCCGAAGCTTTGCACTATTTGCACTCTCTCATGGCGTACTGAATGGTGTTGCTGTGTGCTAAGTTAACAGTGGGAAGGCATTTCTAGCACTGTTTCAGAAATGTAAAATAGAAAGTTAATGGGTTTTGGACAAAGCAGTCATTCAGTTCAGACTGGACTTATTCTGGTTTGGGATCAAACACTAAAGTGAATATTTCTGTGTGTGCACTTGGGCTGTGGTTTTGAGATTACTTCCCTTAAGGGTCAAGAGGCACATTTTGCTCCTATCGGATTTGTGCACAGAGCAAGCATGAAATTGTAACTGTTGCTTTGCCCCTCAGCATAGGGAACATCAGAGAAGTCTGCAATGGCAGAAATGACATTTTTGCACCTCTCAGTCTGAGCTCGGTCACAAAAGCAGTGAGGAGTTCTGTATTTCACAGTGCAAAAGTTACTGAATTAATTTGTGCCAGCAAATGGGCAGTGCAGAAATATTAATAAAAAAAGAAAAGTAGTTGATCTGGTTTCTCACTAACAGTTGCAAGTGCTAATAAATCTAATTATAATTCTGAAACACACAGAAAGGAAAAATGTGTCAGTTTGTTTTGTTTATTTTTGGAGAAGAGTTAAGCTCTGAAATCCTATGCTGTAATTATAAAGACTAGCATTCTGCTCAAAAGGACTGCAAACTGAAGGACATACAACCTCACTGCACACTGGTACTGAAAACTATTAAAATAGAAGTCAATGAGAAGGTTGAGGAATCTGGAGAGATTGCTTTATAACACAAAATTGAGGTAAGTAGCTGCAGTTTGCTTAAGAAATGCCAGAATTGCAGATAGGGAAGTCTACGGACATTGGAAGAGTGTACCCATGAAGTAGAGAATTAATTGGATTAATAAGGGGGTGGAGGGATGAAGTGAACTCAAGTGGAAGTTTAGGTGGCACATCTTGGAAATACTTATTGACACTGAGATTTATAAGTCTAATAATGTCCCAAGGGATGTGGTAGGAACTTTATCACTTGAAATATTTAAAACAAGACTTGAAGCGAAGTATTAAATGTGCAGTATGCTTCTGCAGGAACAGAAAATGTAGGAGGTTTTTTCTACATATAGATTGTGTGATTCTGTGAATCTCAGGATGTATTCCTCTCAGGTAGTGAAAGGTGAGTACATTTGAACCTTGCCAGAACTTGGACTCAAATGGGAGACCTTTAATGGAATTTTGGAGTTTTGTGAGAGGTGGAGTCCCTTCCTCACAAGCAGTAGGTAGAAGCAGCTTCCCAAAATACTATTTATTCGTAGGGGACGGAAGCACCATCACAGTCCTACCCACCATCTTGAGTAACATAACAGTATCATCTTATCTGATGGGATCTGGCATGCTATTTTTTTTCTCCCTCCCTTCCTGAATTTTGGGGAAAAAAATAAGGACTTTTTCTTTCCTTTCTACTTTCTTCCCCTCTTTCATTTGGGACAGAAGGGAAGCAAAACATTTTGTAAAAGCTTATTGTTCCTTGCAATATACTTGGGTAAACTAGAAGTAGGGAAATTGCAATATTTCTTTTTTTTCCTTTCATGGGTTGTATCTCATATATGTAGGTTCAAGAAGGACAAACAAATAAAAAATAACAAACAAATAAAAAAAGCCCACACAAACCCCCCACATTTTAAACTAAGGAGTTTCTCTGAATAACTAGAAACATTTTAAAATTCCCCTATTGCAGAAGATTCAGCCTTATCCTGAAAGCAAGGAGAGTTTTACTGGGCATTCATTGGTGGCAGGAGTGGAAGCCTAATTATTTTAGTCAGGCAAAATGTTTTCAGTGTGTTTCAGTCCAGACAGATCTGTATTGGGTCTCTTCACTTGCTTATGCTGTGGCATTACGGCTTACATTACACCACAGACTCCACCAGGCCCTTGACATCAGCAGTGCCACTGGTGAGAGTAGCACTGATCCTCACAGACATGTTGGCTTGGCCATGGTGATGGATACACTTGCTGAGCAGCATGAGTCCAATTTAGACAAGTCAAATGCAGAAAGAAAGTAAATAGTAAAAAATACTAGTGGCTATCTTGTAATATGTATCCATATTTCCAAACTAAATGTTCCGGCTGGAATTTTTCTGATCACAGGCAGGGATGGAGGCTGCGTGGTGTGTACCTCAGACTGTAGTTTACTTGTCCTGTTAACTACAGATTTTACCAGATGAGCTCAGCCTGACAGAGACAATAAGAGCACAGCCTTAAAATAATCCTGTTTTAATAGTGATCCCATTTTGAGGCTGTCTGGGGAAGGTGTAATCAGCAGTCACACTATGTAGTCTCTTGCCCCTTTAGGAACTCCCGCTAAGCTTTGATCCTGGCAGCTGGTAATGTACTGCTCAGTGTGTGACAGCAGCTAAAAGACCTAGAGTGTTTCTTCTTTTCATTGATTTGGAAATAATTTTATCATTTTCTTTTGAATCCTACTGAACGTGGGCACCTTAAAACATTTGAAGAACTTTTTGTGTACCTGTCCCACTGAGGTCTAGTTGTGATGAAGGAAAATGACTGGGCAAAATCATATCTTTGCTTCAGAGCTTTTGGTGATTGTGAGAGGTTTATTTGTTACAAAAAAAATTGCCAGCAAGATTGGATGGATTTTTGAAATCATATCAGATGTACAATGTCACTGGTTAATCTGTTATTCCTAAAATGGAACAAGATGGTAATACTTCTCCATTTGAATAGTTCCATAAGGGAAGAGGTCAGCAGCTAGCAATTTCCTAATTGCTCTACTGCCCTGCTCTACCCAAATATTTCTGTGACAGCTAGATTGTAAAAAAGCTGTGCCCACTAAAACATATCCTAGTTCTTGAATACTCCCCAAAAGTCAGTGAGATACCTTTTGGAATAAGACGTTAACTGTGGGAATAGGTTCAACATGCAAAGCATTGTATTACAGGCAGCTTTCCATTATATATCTCTTTATTGCTTTTTATACCAGTGATTGTTACGTACTGAAGAATGTAACTCTTCCCGTGGCAGAAACAGCCTGGAGTTTTGCCTTGCATTTAGAAATGTCTTACACCCCAAAAAGAAGTGTGCAAAACATGTTATATGGCTATGCAGTTGCATTGACTTTTCTGTTAACATATATAAAATCTAGTAATCGATCAGTGTGTGCCCAAGTTCTTTTTTACTCCTTCAGCTTTTAGGCATATTGCAATGACAGGTTTGTTTCTTTCCTAAGTCACACAGTTTGTACATGTGCGCGTGGGTGTGGGTGAGAGAGAGAAAATGCAAACCACGCGGCAGACATTAGTCATTTTGTGTCGTAGTGCATTGGAAGGTACTCAAGTTCTAGGTTGTAAAAATGTTGTGCTGTACTCCATAGACTGGGGTCCTGTGTGGTTCAGTACTGCAGCTGCTGTTTTGGTAGTTGAGTCACTATCTCAGGTCCGTCTGTCTTTTCTCCTTTTTGAGAGTATATACTTCTATACATAACAGCAGAGACCACCTTTGTTGCAATAGGCAAGCCATAAGCCTTCAGGGCAGCAGATAGGGATCCTGGTCAGTAGCATCAGCATTTTAGCCAGCATGCTCCTTAATTCACTGGGCACAGGGAGCAAAAAGGAGAGGGATTCAGTAGAATTAAGGTCAGATAGACAGGTCACACACATAAACGCTCACATGCAGGGAATGCAAGGGGATAAAGCAACAGAGATAGGGATCCTAGTCCCTCTGTTATGAACAGAATTGCTTCTGAACATGAACACCAAAGAAAAGTAAACCTTTGCAGAGGATATTTCCTATCAGCACTCTCACTGATTATGCAGGTTTTAAGTGTTGTTAATTCACATGGAATATGTCACGTAGTTCTGCAGCTGGATGGCTGACCCACTTAAAACCCTTCTGTGCAACTCAGCTACCCCTGTAATGCTCTCTTAGCCAGCCCTTTAGGTATACTGTAGATGCCTCCCTGCCTTGAAAGCCAATATTGCAAAACCCCTGTAGCTAGCATCTGCAGCAGATGGAATGCTTATCCTGGGATGAATCTACAGATGGATACAGATCAGTCAGTCATCCCTACAAATTACATTTTACCCCTCTGTGTGGTGTGTACATCTGTGAATTGTTGGTAAGACTCACGTATGCCATGTAGGAATGTCACTAAGCTTATAAAATTCTATTTCCTGTATATAACTCTTCTACACATATATTATTTCAGAGATAAAGAGAGCAAGATCATGTATGAGAGTGAGAAGTGAAAAAAATTCTATTGGATTGTATTTAGGATGTTATTAAATGAAACAAAGAATGAATGATGTCACCTGTGTCATCAACATCTTCATCCTTTATGCAGAATTGGTATGAGTGGAATGCTACACTGGCAATATTTTACCAAATTTTACACCGCTTATTTCTGTGCATTTGTTCCATACTCACCTTTCACTGAAGCATTATGATAATGTGTTTCATTAATAATGGCTGTCTGAGATCCTCAACGTTTAGGATAATGCATCATATTGAAACAGCATGCACTGCAATACATACTGTTTAAAGACAACAGAAAGATGGTTCCTACCCAATGAATAAAGTTTATATGTATGCACAGCACTTCACAAAACATTGTCCCTAAACTGGCAGTGGATAGCAAAGGTTAGAAGTAGATGGATATAAATCACAATCTATTTATCTGTGGGTGAGTTAGGAATCAAAAAAAGCATGGGATATTGTGAGTGATGATAACAACTTCAGAGGACTTATCGCAGCCAATTTTGTTCTACATGTTTTGAATTCTAGTCTGGTGATGTTAACTCAAGAGCATTGCCAGGGTGGAGTTGGGAGTCTGCCATTAAACATTGATTTTCCCAGTATCTCACAATTACAGCCACATCTGTGCTAAATAACTTTTACTGATTGTCTGTGAAGAGTTCATGGTCAACGTGTCTCACTCAAAGGTCTCCTTTCTTACCTGTGCAGGAGGGAGTTGTAATGATTGTGCAGTAGGTCTATTCTGTGAGAGAAATGGAGATTCAGGCTTTGGGGGGCTTTTCTTTTTAGTTTCTTTTAACGTAATCTTTGTAGGTACACCTTAATTTTCTAAGCTGTGCCAGTGTAGTTTGCCTGGGTCTCTTAAAGTGTTTTCCTGACTGTAAGATTTATAAGTAGTTGATGAGTCATTTACTTTTCTACCTTCATAAAACCTCAGTATATTAAAAAAAACAACAATCAAATAACAACAAAACCATGAATGTGTTATGAAGTTGTACAATATACTACTTCTTGAGCAAAGAGAATTCATGTCTCATTATGAATTCTGTAGAAGGGGCTGCTAAACTGACCCTTCCCTATCTCAGTGCTCATGTTTTGGGTACAGCTCTATGTAACAGTGAAGGGAAATGAAACAGAAAATGGAATAGTCTGGAAAGCAAAATAAACCCCTCCAATTTACCTTTGCAGAGGAGGTTATAGTCAAGCTTCCCAAAATACTTTACAAGTGCTCATTAATTAATCAGCCTTTGCAGAACCCCTGTGAGATGGGTACATATTATCGCCTACATGGTTTTATACGCGCAGAGAGCTGAGCTGACTTGCCCTAGGTGATAAGTTAACCCAGTGGTACAGGGGAGATGAGAACATGGCCAACCTATGTTTCCATTTCCATGCTGACCAGCTTTGAACCAGACTTCCTGATGCAGCCTGAGGCCTGGGTTGTGCTTTGCAGTACCACAGTGCAGGCCCAACCGAACAGAGAGATTTAAAGATGTAAGTAATGAAAAACAAAGGTGGAGAGAAAAGAATTTTTCCATCACCAGCACGTATAACTCCTCGTGCAATGCTAGCTGTTTTGCGCTGTCAAGGTACCCCAGACTAGGGGAGGAGGAGGAGGAAAAGAAGTAGGAAACTGCTGCTGTCTGTCCATGCTGTCTTAAGTGTGTGCCAGCACCCGCTCCTGCGATGCTGAGGATTCAGCCAAAGTATTTTAATAAACGTTACCTGAAGGGCCTGTAAGAGCTTATAAAACAGCCTACGCTGAAGAAACAGATCTGAAATCATCTGCACAAATTAAATGCATGCACTCACTGAGAAGGAATATTCTGGGCCTTTTTTCTTTTCATATAATAGTTTCAGAGAACAGTACCAGGACTTGCGTTCCTTTAAGGTGTCTGGGATGCTTATTTTACTTACTACTTATATTTTTAAGATCTGCCTGAAAATTGTATTTCTAGATCTAGATGAATAAGCTACCCGGGGAGCATTCTGCCTTGCCTGCATGTTCTATAAAGCCAAAATAATCTAGAACTTTCTGTACTGCTTTGTTATTCTCTAGTTATTAAGCTATACTGAGGAATGTTCCTTTCTGAAGTATCTCAGCACAAGGGAAAAGCAGGGTTTTAGCATATCCCTTTCATGCAGGTCCTGACAACTGCCTGAATTTTCATGGAAGACAAAGACTGATAAAGCTCTGATATTTTTAAAGGCATCATTTCCCTTTTCTGTATGCTCTGATTTAAGATCCGGTGTTATCTTAAACTGAGATAGTTTTGTACTTAATCTTGAAACACAATGAATCAGGAATTTCAGTAAATTCCTTTACAGTATCTATTTACAAGGTTCCCACCCTGTTAACTTCTACTGTCAGACAGGTTTATTTTGAAAGGAAACATCAAATGAATTTTTGCCTTTTGTAAGCAATGAAGTTTGCTTGTGAGAAACTGAAGGTACAATTCTGTAAATCATGGATCAGCTGTTTTTCAAACCCCCAACTGAGAACCACAGGATATTTATAGCGCTCAAAAAAGAACTATTAAATGGATTTTAAAGTATCTTTCCATTCACTAGTTTATAATATATTTATATTGAGGATTTCAGCTAGTATGTGGGCTTCCAAACAGCTTTCTTGATTGGAAATTTCCGGATGCTTTTATTAAATTGAATAAGTTAAGTGGAATATTACAGGATGATTCAATCGGGCTGACTAACATGCAGGATATTAATTCCCTTGAAATCCACTGTTCAATCACTGCTTGAAATGGTGTCTCCCTTCAAAACAAATATCATTATGATTTGTTCGGCTTTTCTTTTTCAGTTCCATACTTCACATGTCTATTGCATTTCTCCCTGCAAAACTTTCTTAAACCTTTGATGGTCATCAGGTGATGTTCTGTCACTGTCTTTGGTGAGGGATACCTAATAGCAGTTTTGATTAATAATAACTGGCTCTTAGAAGTCATTCTACCCACCAGTGAAAGAATATTAGCATAGAGCATAGCAGCTGCATGCAGGTGGCATGCAGATGAAAGTAGAGTTGCAAAATACTTCACTGGACTGGGATCTGTCTGACATGCTACGTAATGACCAACCATGATCACTTTCATAACTAAGTGAAGTCAGTACATTAATGAGGCAGTTCTTTCAACCATGGACAGAGGAAGGCATTTATACCTTCAGGATATTGCTTTCTCAAACTAAAGCTGGAGAGAAAATGCAAGGTTGCATGGGAGTCCTGTGGACTACCCGTGTCCCATATCAAAGTGAGGCCCCCATTTTTTCCTCAGCATGTAATTTGCTAGTGGGACAGGGGTGAATATGGTCAACCCTCCCTGGTTAATGGTGGGTTTGCACTGTCCTACAATGCTCATAATGCAGTCAAAATCTGTGATTCTAGGTCATGAAGATACGCCAGAGGTAGGTCAACGTAGCTGATTCACATCCACTTGTGATTTCCCACCACGGCCCCCACCCTCTTGCCCTTTATCAGCAGAAGTTGATCCTGCCATCGTCTCTTGGGTCCTAGCTTGATGGTACTTGACACAACTGGTATTTGCTCAACCTATTTAGTTGGCTGTGCAAATAACACAGCTCCCTATAGCTTCCAGTAGATGTTTCTTTCCTAGGCTGCTTCTGTTATATTCACCCAATTTCATCTGGGTCATGCTGCAGGTTACTTTCTTTCCCAAGTCGTTCTCTGCACCTTGGCATATTTACAGGCAGTTGTCTCTTCCCATATTCCCACCTGCTGGTGCATTCTCATTAGCCCTTTGTTTCAGCTATGCTGTTTGTGCATTTATTCTGCAGAACTTTGATAATATGTATTTTGGAAATCTGCCTCATGCTTAATAATAAAGTTTCATGAACAGTAACATACCTTCCACTGTCATGGTTGGGTTTTTATGTATAGTGTAGTCGTGGACTTTCTTTACCAGTAGTGCTTACAATTATTGTTATAGCCCTTTATCTTTTTAGCTTATCTGAACAATCAAAACACAAAGAGGACAAAAACCAAGCAAATTCAGTTTTTTTTAAAAAGTTGTTTAAAAAGGCTGGTTTTATTTGACAAATCTTCCTTCTTTGAGCCTGTGCTTCAGATTTTGCATATTATGCATGCTTGATAGAAAGGGAAAACAAGCTGTACGCTGCTGTTTCATGTATCAGCAACAAAACTGTGAGATAAATTCTGAGTGCAGAATTTTTATTATTGATGACAGTGTAATTGAAAGAGCACAGCTGGATTTTCAGATCATGTTGCATAGATCTAAATGACTATATAGATTATGAAGCTGTGGAGAGTCAGCTGCTATCTCTTTTAGCATTTCCTGTTGTATTTATGTGTTGATCTAGGTTTCTCATTTTCCCATAATTCTTTCCATTTTATTTCCTGGGATTAGAGATGGTGGGGGAAGAAAGAAATGAGAACAGGTATCAATTACAAGATCCATATACACAGCTTTACAGAGGAATGTGTGGGCATCTTCACCGTAAACACCGTTTGCAAAGTTGTTTGGCAATGTTGCAGACTACTCCAAGCTAAGCTACAAAGCATATTGAGAAAAGGAAGAGAATAACCTATAGAAAAAATAGTTCAATATCTGTTTTTTACTTTTTTAACTTACTACAGCCTTAATTTTTGGGTGTCCATCTAATTTTCTTTAGATTGAACTTGATATTCTCTTCCTCAGTAAGGCTAATATGTAGGCTTTTGATTTCAAGTTTAATTCTTGTTGAGGCTTTTCAGAACATATGTCCTTTTCTTTCACACCCACATTCCAGTGACTCAAAGACAGCTAAGCACAATTTTCAACTAACTACAAGTTTGCTCATGTATTTATGGGCATTTATCTGCCTTGGAAGTCTAGTCTGCAATGGAAAGGAGAACACTGTTTAACTAACACTTCCGTTTCTTGTTGAAAGCTAAGAAGTAGGCCATAATGTGCATAAGCATCTGCAGGGTAAAATCAACCCTACCTCACCTGCAAACCTATTTCTGAACCATTTTGTTGATCTCAGTTTGTAGAACGCTTTCCTAATTCTCCAGTTTCTTAAGTGTTTATATATCAACAGCAGTATAAAAAAGTACTGTGTTGTTTTTTCTGAAGAGATCTATGCTCTTTTTCTCTTCTGTGTTATGTTATTTGTCTGTTTAGCCTTGATAAGTAGGTTTTGGGTTTTTTTTAATTATTGTTTGGGTTTCATTTCAGCATCAGATTGTTTCTGATGGTTTCTTTAGAACTATATTCCTGGGGCTATTCTTTAAGGCTGTTATTACAAACAAGTGGCTTTTCCGAGCTGCAAGTTTACTTCATTGCTTTGGTTTTTGGCCCGACCAGTTTCTGGGAGAAGGCAATTCTATGGCACTGGTCCTGCAGATTAAGGAGGGGAGAAGAAAGCCATGTGACTGTAGGTGCTGCAGTCCTGTTTTCATCAGCTGTCCTAATTTTTTTCTGTTCCTATGAAGCATCTAAAAAGAGAGCAAGCTTCAGAGCAATTTTTGGTGGATAGCCAGTATGTTATGAATAGGACTGAGACTATCCTTGAGTCTAGGTTTGCCTGCTGCTCATGGCTACAAAAGCTTTCAGAGCTTGGCTGCCCGCAGCTGCTCTGTGTAAATGGGCATAAGGTGGAGCATCCATTGTTTGTGGCCGTCATATAATACTTTCTGGTGGCATTGGACCCCTTCCAGCAGATCATGGAGATCAAAGACAAGACAAATAATTAGAAAGGAAATGATATAGCAGTTGCCTTGCAGGGAGGAACGGATGTTTTAGGTTAACAATGCAGCAAAAACAGTTCTGAAAAAGGAAGTGCTGCCTTGGAAATCTTCTGTTACACTGGCAAGTGTGTGCTGCTTCAGCTATTGCTGTCAGTTGTCAGTGCAGTGAAGGACCTGTAACATAAGCACTTGTGGCATCTGTGCAGCAAAGACTGGGCTGTTATGTGACATACTAGCCCACGTACCTGTTTGTGCTTATTGACCAGAGCCCAGAGTTTACCTGAGACCATCAGCCTTGACAATGTAAATTGTGGCTTTTTGTGGACAAGGAAATAAAACCAGTGGGATGCGGGGAAAGGAAGAAATCACCTGACTAAAATCTTACTCGCACTACCTACTGTCGTGCTTTGTGGTCAGTCATTCCTTGCTGGTTTTCTATTAGTGCGAGTGGGATAGTACAGGGGAGAAATGTATCCTGCAGAACAGATATAATGTACTTGAAAGACTAGAGATAGTAATGTGGCCAACCTGTTCATAAATCATAATGCTTTCTAGAAGGCCATATGCTAGGTAGCATTGGCAAAATGTATTCCCTGTGCCACCCTATTGACTTCAGTGGACTTACTCCAGAGATAGATTTGGCTCCTTTTCCTTGGAAAGTTGGTAGAAGGGAGTGTTTTGATTTAACTTTTGGCAAGGCTCGTGACTTAGCTGTGGTGTGTTTTATGTCCTTTCCCTTCTGACATACACTTTTAATTATTCTTAATAAATTCAAATTGGAACAAGTATCTTGGAGTGCAGATAACTGAAATATAAGTTATAGCTTTGATCTATGCCAACCTTTGGAAGATTTGTCAACAGCATTGGAAGTAGGGGATGAAGACCTCCAAAATGAAAATAAAAATATTGAGCAAAAATAAATTATACCTAAGCATTTTTTATCTGTAGCACATTACATAAATCATTCACTACATTTTGTTCTGTACAGTACATATTTTAAAATGGCTTTTCCATGGAGGTATCCTGTAATTTCTTTCCATCGAATATAGGTGTAGATGACGATATATTAGCCTGAAGTAACACTTTGCAACTGGCTGCTCAGCAACTAATTGTCGCTAGTAGTACTTGTAGTACTATTTATTGCACACTGATGAACAGTTAACTTTTGGATTTCTTTTAGTACTTGTATCTACTAATATATCAGCATATATAATAATGATAGTATGTATTTCTTTTGTCCTGCCACACCCAAAGAAGATAGGCAAGAAGGACTGTCATATAATAATAAGCAAAAAAAAGAAGGCTACCCAGTTAGCTGTACAACCCAGGAGTCCTAAATCCTACTTCTAGAGTTCTGTTCACTAAGTTGGGCTGTCCATATCTAACAGTCTGTTTTCAATAGCTTTGCCCACTGCTTGCTGGAAAAAAATACCTACTAGTGATGGCAGTACTAGAATGCTGATCTGCCCTCCTCAGCTGGAAAGACCATCTCTAAATCCTCAGTTCCCAGGAGTGATTGGTAGGGTTTTTGGTAGGTTCGACAAGCATAGCTTTTCATGAAGCCTGTCCGTGAGAAGATTTTTAACATGTAATGGAAAATGCTCGGTTACCGCTAACTCAGAGTGCATCTGAACTGCTCTCAGTTTGATCAGAATATGAAATTTGTCAAGGATGATTCATAAATGCAAGGTCAGTGCTGATAGCAGTGCATGCATTGAACACATCTTAACCCTTCAGAACTGAGAGGGCATTTTAAATCTCTACTAGGGCCATGAATGAAGATCCTTTTACTTACAGCCTGCAATCCACTTTGGTGCCTCTTCTGTAGCCAGACCTAGCTCCTCATTGCTCAGCAGCCACGGGAACTTGAAGTATGCTAGAAAGGAGCACAGTAGCTACCTGAGTCTGATAGCCAGTGGTACTAGACAGAAGCAGCCTGAGTTTGGGTTTGGTTTTGTTTGTTGTTTTGGGTTTGGTTTTTTTTAGGGGTGGGGAGAATGAGGCCTGGCAGTGGGGGCAGAACAGCACGGTGGGTGTGTGCACTCTCTATTATTATAGTCACCTACCTTGGTTGGCTCAGCTCTGGAAGAACAGTAAGGACATTCTCCGAACAGACATGAACAATTTTGCCTGAAGCAAGGCTGGCCACATTTCTTTCTGCAGCACCTTGCACAGCTTGGCAGCAGTACAGCTGAAAGATTAGTGCAATCTAATTAACTCCTTTAAAACTTCTGATCTATATGACTGCCACTTCTTTTACCTTGTGCACCTTCTGTGTGAAAATAAGATATGCCTTCAAGTATAACATGCCTTCAGAAATGCTGAAGCTAATAATGTCCACCCTCCAGCATTACTCCTGTTAAATTATGCTGTCATTCCAGTGTATTCACACTGATATCATTCTGCTCCATCATGAGGAGATCCATTTATTATGAGAAAATCTGTCTCCTGTACACACCAATTATTTTACATAGGATGGATTGGAAGCAGGTTCCATAATTATACCCTAGTCAACCAGTCAAGTCTATAAACAAAATCTTTCACTCTCTTATTACCTATTTTCCTTCCATCTATTATTCTTTGAATGTTTATGGGAGTTGTGTGTGTGTGTGTTTTAATCCATCAACAGCTGTACATTTTTCAAGCCCAAATGCCCTAAAACTGTGGTTATTTTTCATAAGGTTTCCAAATGCCCTTCCTGTTTTCTTCTCCTGACAGCCAGAGCAGAATAAGCCATCATTAAAGGCAGCACAATTATACTGCTAATTAACAGTGTGGTTGGTGCTCTGGAAACTTGCTCTTTTTTTTCTTTTTTTTTTTTTTCCTGGTGTTATTATTGGGAAGGAAGTTCAATGGTTAAATTCCCTGCTCAGCCAGTCCTTTTTATTCACCTTACAGTCTGTCTTAGTATTCAGTTTTCCTCTGTACAAAAATCACACTAATTTTACAGAATCAATGCCATCTCTGTCAATATAAGGTCTGGTATTTTTTTCCCCAAGTCTGCTTTCTTAGTTTGCTTGTTTTTTTATTTTTTCTCATGTCATTGCTACTATTAATGCCAATATTTACACAAAGTTATGCTGGCTTTCTCACCAAATTTGGGTCATATTTGGATATCTCTGAGATGTTTCATGCAGACGTGTAAATTTTGCTATTTGCTATTTTGGGAGCATTAGATCCTGAGGCTCTCAGCCAAATGACAAATGACTTTGCAGGTCTTGGCTTGGGGAAACGACAAAGTCCATCAGAGACTATGGTATAGAACTGTATTGACCTGCATGGCTGGAAGGGGCATTGCTGGATAAGAGTCTCACATTTTCTTATGTCTCCCTGCAAATAGATGTCCTAAGCCTGAGAATTGTGTCAGCTTTTAGCTGGTCCAGACAAAAAATTGCTTTCTTCTCCCATAAAACTTTTAGATACCTTAAAGAAAATAATTCCAGTTGGAGCTGGGATCTGCAGTGTAGGGAACTCAAATTCAAATTGTTGTTCTGCATGATTCCTCCATCTTTACTGCTTCCCTAATGTACTGACAGCTTTGTAGTGAGCATATAGACTTTATTTTTAAAGTCATGCTTGTACACAGCCACTCACTAGATTAAGAACTTGAACCTGAGTCTCCAACAAAGCCCTTTGAGTGCTATGAATGATAGTATTAACTACTTTACCTCCCTAAAAAGAGAAAAAAACAAAAAGAAGAAAAATGACCTAAAATCTTAGTGTCCTCACTTATCCCTTTTTATAGCATGGTTTGCACTTAGCTCAATTCTTGCCTGAATTGAGTAAGAGCATCAGCAGAGTTTATAGATCTGGAACACTCTGGGAGGGTTGTTACAAGACTTGTTCCTTGTTGGTGTTCAGACCAACCTCCTCCCCTGTATTTCTGTCTCCCACTCTCAACTCTCTTGCCTTTATCTTTGTGTTTTGCAAACAAAGCAAGTGAGAGGTTTTTTCTCCAGTGCCATCACTGTGGAGACCAATTCATGGACCCACTTGCAAACAGTAGTGTCAGAAGCATCTGGAACACTGGAGACCAAATTTAAGCAGAGTAAATTCAGGGCACGGCATGATGCTGGTGCTGAGACTTGTAAGCCTGGAAGGCTATAGATAGGATTCAAAATATTATATGCCCCAGGTAAGAGGCTTGAGCTCCTAGGCTGCCTTTGTTGTAACTGGAAATCAATTTCTCCAAAAAGCAATGCATCACTTTGCACAGCCTGGAAACAGGAGTTATACAAGTCCAGTTCAAGTATAGCATCTCATAGCCCTTCAACTGTTCTTGCCCACCCTCGCTTTTCTGCCTTTAAACACTGAGTTATTAACCTGTCAGTGAGGTAGGTACTATTGTAGCTTTTCATCTTGTATATTTATTTCAATAAAGTTTTTACTTAATATATTTGCCACACTTGGATGATTCTTCTAACACCTTCTCAGGATAATTTCCACTCTGCATTTGTCAAGGGAACTTGTGCTAAAGCCTTGCTATGAACAACCAGGCTTATAAATAGCAGAAACTAGGACATTTACTTCAGGTAGAGAAGATAGAGTCTGTAATATGGTTGGAGAAAAAAAAAATAAA
Organism: Eurystomus gularis; assembly: GCA_013400335.1. Taxonomy (NCBI): domain Eukaryota; kingdom Metazoa; phylum Chordata; class Aves; order Coraciiformes; family Coraciidae; genus Eurystomus; species Eurystomus gularis. Next base: position 117,068 of record VZZY01023499.1, read on the forward strand.
AAAAAATCACCATTTCTGTTTCCTCAGGAAGTTTTCTAACCTGTCTTTCCCAAGAGACAAGATCCCCATGTACTCCCAGAATTTCTGAATAGCAAGCTGTCACACACACTTGAGAAAATATCCACAATATCTTCTTCATGTCTTACTATAAGTAGTCAACTCAAAGTTTAGCAACCAGAAAGTGCCAGATGCTGATAGTCAGTGCTGTGTCCTTTCTTGACTGATAACAGAAAATCTTTTTTTTTCTTTTTTTTTCTTTATTAACTTGTATATATTAGTTGGAGTGGTCATGCTTTCCGATGTAATGTTTAGGAACAGATGAATTGGCTCAAGAGAGAGCCACCGGTGGGCCTTAGCATTGAAAATCAGAATACCAGTTGTCCTTGGCCCATCGTGTCACCCTTTTTTCTAGCTAAGCTATTTGCTTTTTCTTCTTTTTTTGGCATTTATATAATGACTCTTACATAGATTAAAATGAGAGCAATGAGTGGGACTGTTGAAGTTTTGGCATTATGTATCATTTCTCACCCATCTAGAATTCAGTCTAGGTTGCCTGCACATCTGATTACCTGTTTTTCCCCAAAAGGGAAAAGTTTTTTGCAAACAGTTTGCAAGACAGTAGCAGTTGGATAGAAGCTGTAGTGTTACAGCTAAAAAAAATAGTACTAAGGTCACTGTACAGTGTTGGAGAACACAGTGGGCATGATACTGTGAGCAGTGTGCTTGGCACTGTGTACCCCTCTTGAACCTCCTCCTTATTGTTCAGCATGGTGCTCTATTAATGCTCTAATTTTGAAAATTTGTACTTTCTGGGCACAGATGCCTGTTGCCTGTAACTTTGAAGTAAACAGTCACAACTAGGTCAGTGGTGGTGTTGCTATTTTGCGGTAGGTATTGTGCCCTGACCAAAGCAATAGACACATTGATACTAAAATCAGAAAATATTACTAGCCAAGGAAAGAAAGGAAATGTAGATAATTTTGCTTAGAAATTGATGCATATTTAAGAGAGGTTAGCAGGAGCTAAATAAACTAAACAAAATTAGATGCCGTTTTTATATTGTCACAGTAATTTTTTCCTCATTTTAATTCTGCTGAAACACATATTTTTTTCTTTCTGCCATTGACTGAAACAATGCAAAAGACTATTTGTGCAGGCATAGCTTGGCTAGGGTGATGTTCAGACTTCATTACCACTGTGGTGGTAATGTGGCTGGGTATGCTGGTTCCCTACAGTGGGAATCTCTGTGGTTTCCTCCTGTGTGAAACTCTGCAGTGAAACTTCAGTCTTTGTGTTGAACTGGGCTGCAGTAATCCCATGTGCCGACTTCCTTTAGTAGGCATCCGCACAATGAGCGTGGACACTGGCAGTAGCACCTGCTGTGATTCAAGTTTTCAATACATGCAGAATTCAGAGCATAAATGGTTCTTCTGAAGTCACAGCATCTACCTAGGTAGCTACCTTGCTGAATTTAGTGTACTATGGATTTAGTGTACTATGCAGTGGCCAGCAGGATCAGGTCATGCTTTACGATCTTCTCTGCTTGTTCTCCTGTGCTCTGGTGGGTGGGCACAAAATCCCCTGAATTATTTTCAAGATAGAGCCCTTAAATGCGAAAGGTTAGCAAAGAGCAATACCTCTGTATACACATCCCAACCAAGTCTGATCAATTGCAACTCCGCAGCAACACAAAGGTACCATTTATTGAGACTTTCACAGGTCAGGAACTACTGACTCTGGATGGACAGTGTTAGAAACCCCATATGTGATTCCATACATCCTGGCCAGATTATTCAAACCTATTTTAGGCTCACAAGTCTGTACTTAGGCACCAGAATTAAAATGCTTTGCTTTCCCAAAGGTGTTGAGTGCCTCCTGTTGACAGCAGTTCAATTTGTCCTTTCTTGATACAACAGGGCACATGTATTTTGGGTTCTTAGTGGGTGAGTGGATTTAGGAGACTGCCTTTAACCACACAGATTAGACTGTGCTACTTTTACTTTCTCCAGGTCACCTGCACCAAACATGACATTGAACTGATCCAATAACTGTTCAGTCCACACAAGCAATTCTTCCTTGCTGTAACTGATTGCTTCCTTATTACCTGGGTTTCAAGCATGTTTCTTTGAAGGCTAGTTCAGGTTAAAGCCTGAGCTAGTTATAAACCCTTAGCTGAAGTTAGTAAGACATCTTGGTAAGAAATTAAATTTTGAAAAAATCATCTTTCAGCTCGAATTCTATAAAAAACAGTGTTTGGCACTTATCATACTTGTGGGTTAAATTAATGTTTTAGGTTTCAGAAAAAGAATTAGAGGCCTACTTGTTCCTGTTTCAGTGGGAAAAAAGAGCAGTGTTGCTTTGTCATTACAAAAAGGGGAATATTTTGTAAATGCAGGGTTCCACTACTCATTGATTTGTAAGTGTTGTCCCTCTTTGTTGTCCTTAAAGTCTTTCACAGATCTAATTGTCATTTAATTAGCTGCTCTATCCCTCTCTTGTAGTTATAATTAGTGAAATACATTAATATTAACTCATTGGTTCATGCTAGTTACTTGCCAGTAAGTTTAACATATATGAGGCAGCTGGGTAAAGAGATGAGTAAGTTTTAAATACCTGGAAGCATAATTAAAAGTGGATAAATTGAGTTTGAGAATGTTTGTTTTGCAGCAGGTAATCTCCAGAAGGATAGTCCTCTGGTTTTACTTACTGTTCGTGCAGTAAAAAAGTGTGGTATTTACTATGTTTTAGAACAAGATTTATAGGGATGAAAGACAAACCACAGTGTATGTGGAAGACCATCTTCACAATTTATTGGATTGCAAAATAAAAGGCAACTAAAATAAGACTATGCTTTTTCAGCAAGGGTACCTGGTAAATTTAAAGAGAAGGAACGGTATCCAGTCCCATGCCATTTAGACCACTGGGATTAATTACACTGAAAATCAACACTAAAGTAGGAAAAATCAGCTTTCTCTTGTCTCCTAAACAGTTTGTCTATGTGATGTAAACTGTGCCAATGTCAATTCTGCCTGTCACTGGGAGCATCTGACAAGGAACTAAGAGACTCTATAAGCAGGAAACAAAGAGAACCAGGCATTCACCCTTTACCAAGTAGAACTTGGTAATTTTTACATAGCAACAGAAACCAAGCTGAATAATGATCCAGCAAATCACAGGTTATGCAGTACAGAAAATAAAGCAATCTCATTCTGTCTCTGTAGATCTTTGGGATGGCCTGTTGCGTGCACGCATGTTCCCCTCCCCAGTCAACACCTCTAATGAGCATGTTCACCTGTGCCGAGCAGTTCACAGAAAGGAACTTCAGGATCATTTTCCCTGCTATTCCCCTCGAAGCAGTGTGATTCCCCAGCGCTACATAGAAAAGCATAGCAATTATTCCCAGAAGGATTTTGATAGACAGCATAGATTGATAGTCAATCCCTGGAGCCCAGGTGATCACATCACTGACCTTAAGGAGAGGATGGCAGTGGCAGCATTGCCCACATCCAAGTCCTCAGCTTTATTCTACAGTATGACATTAGGATTTTTCTCTCAAAAGAAGTGTTACCAGGTGAACCTTCAGGCTCAAGTGAACCTTTGTGCTGACTCTTACCTGAGAACAAACAGAATATGCACTGCTACCATATGTTTGGTTCCTCTTTCTCTAAACAGACAGTCAGTGAGGAATTTCCAGACCATCATATCCAACATTGATGAACGTCAAAGGACTTAGGAACCAAATTATAACAAATCCCTGGCACTGGCTGTTGTTTTGAAAATCAACAGTTTCACTTATTAGGATGTTTTGTTCTGGTTTTACAGTGCTGCTTCATTGCCACATTAACCCTTAACAAAAAGTTTAATTGTCCTTCAGAAATTCTGAGCTTTTCAAACTGCAAAGGAATATGTAGCAAGGAAGGGAAAGTTTGTGAAAGATACCAAAGGCAGCCATATATTTATGCTCAATGCACTACCTAGATTGTCTGTAATTTTTAGACTGAGCAATTATGAGACTATGTAATATCTGCAATGCTATATCCTGGCAGTTTGCATTTTATTTGGTTATCTCAAAACCTTGAATCACACAGCAAGAGGTCTGTCCATAGACTTTGCATAAGATAATGTATCAATCTCCTTGCTTCAGCTGGCTGCCTCTCCATGACTGCCCTGCGTGAGATCAGGTACAACATCAAGGGTGAGATATGCAGGTGCAAGAAGAAATCAGAAGACCACACAGAGAACAGCCATGAGTTAGCTTAGCAGATAAAGTCAGCTCATTTAAAAACCAAATAAAAATGCCATGGAAATAGTAACCGCAAGCTGACATTTTGATGAATGTTTTTCAAGTAAATTCAATGAAAGAGTTGAGAAGAGGGCTTTGCAGAGAGCCTATCAACCCACAGTTTTTCCACTGGTATTTTTGTATCATATCATGTAAGCTGTATTTGTATGTGCTTTCCAAAAAAAAAGGATAGTGTTCATTTTTGGAACAGGAAGAGTACAAAGTAGACCTCTCACAGTCAGTGTACAAAACAGAGCAACCAATAAAAAGGATTGAGGCCCTGCAAGCTTGACTGACGTAGGATACGAGTGTGTAACAAAGCAATTCCTTGAATTTTAGGTGAAGATGCAGCTGCATAAAGCCTGAAGGTTTCCAGTTTTACCCTTGATGTGGTGGTAACTGTCATTTAATTGTTACCTCATTAAATAGGTATAATAAGGCCAGATAATCGAAGCTAGCCCTAGTGAGATCAGGCTAGAAAGCTAAGGAGATAAAGGGATCATCTTGAACCAGTGCTCCCCACTGACCCACACTGCTAAATTGTTAGCATGCTCCCTGGCAAATTTGGCCCATGACAATTAGTATTTTTCTAAATAGCACCTGGACACAATTCAGAGAATAATGCAGGCCAGGAACCATTTTAAACAACTAACCAGGATGAGGACACACAGGGCTGGCAAGTTAAAAACAGCTTAGTTATGCAGACATAAGCCATGTTGCTCACTTCAGACAAGACAATAGACCTTGGACAATTTTATTTATTAGTAAATTACTAAAGACATAGTCACTTTTGCTTCAGCTATCTTAATTGTTTCCACTGAGCAAGGGAAGTGGAATAAATGAAACATGTCAAAGGCTGTAAGCTGGAAAGCAATATGTCCTCTTTTTCTGGGCTTTAGTGCTCTCACATCCTCGTTTGGTTGTTTTTAATGAACTTTGGGTTTAGAGGAAGGCAGCAGGTACTGAGGCTTTAACTATCTTGCTCATTTTTTGTATATTTGATTGTTGTATTCCTGAAGACTAGGGACAACATTTTCCATGAGTGGACAGCACATGTTATCGGTCAGTATCTGTTCATAGGCATTATCACACACAGTTCTTCATTCATCTCTAATTTGGTCCTGAGGCACCAGGGGCTGTGGTCAGCCAGACATCTACATTGTGGTTGACTTCACTTGAGCTAGTCACCCCCTGACTTTTGGAGAGAAAGTGACTGAAAGTGGCAAGTTCACCTCAAACTAAGCAGACACCTAAAGAAGGAAGGAGGAACTGCACGAAAGCACTGTTACAAAAGCAGTCATGAAGGGCAGTCTCTGACAGATACCTGTATTGTGGGCATATAAAATCAGATCAAATTATTCCATCCTACAGTTCTTTAGTTTGATGTTACCTCAAACTTTTGAATTACTTTAATTAAAAAAAACCTCAGGCCTTTGCTGAATCCTTCCTGTTGTACTGACTGTCCATGAAGCAGCTTGTGAAACCTCGGATTTTTCTTTGACTGACCTTACTTTAATTTACCCAAGTCAGATGTAGAGCATGTATGTAGTGGGTCTGGCTGAGCTGGTTTTCCACACAGCAGCAGTGTTTTGTGCTGGGAGCTAGAAGGGTGTTGATAACAGACCCGTGTTGTGACTACTGCTATGCAGTGCTTGCACAGCACCAAGGCTCTTCCCAACATTTGCCCCCCCAGTGGGATGGTGTGGGCAAGATCTTGGGAGGGGACACAACCAGGACAGCTGACCCGAACTGACCAAAGGGATACTCCAAGCTCAGCAGAGATGCCAGAAAATGAATGTATACATACAAAGACCCAGTAGCAGACTTGAGCCCATAATTTACAATGAATAATTTATTCAATTAATTTAGCCTGCTTTTCTTCTCAACAAAACATATTCCAGTTTCCTTAAATTTATCCATTATTCAAACATGTTCAATAAAAAATACTTTTTGTTTTCACTATATAGACTGACTACAAATATCGCAGCATTTAACTGAGTCGTTAAGTTGTGATTGTTCAGAGAACTCAAATACCACACTTTCTTTCACTTTTTTCTTTTTTTTTTCTCCTCCGACTAATTAGATAGACAAGCAGGCACTTAGGGCTCATACATTTGCCAGTGGGAATTTAAAATCTCCTATCAGCAGGTATTCAACGTGCACAACTTTAAAGTTGCTTTCTAAGAACATTTTTTGGCCAGGAAAGGTCAAAAGCAATGGATTCCTGGCCCACTTATAATAGGGATCGCTCTGGCAAAGCATTATAAATGTGTCAGAAGCTAATCCTGTAGAAGACCCGTAATATCAGTGGAACTTACTGTATTCAGAGCTGTTAAGTGTGTAAGTGACTGGCATGGGAGTACAGTTGCCTATGTTTCACTTGTGGAGTATTTTCACTGTGGCTATCAAACTAGGCATTTTTGTTCACTCTCTTCTCAGGCTCTCCCCTTGCCCTCCCACTGGTTTACTCTACGTTTACAAATGCTTTCTTCCCAAACTTCCACAACGATTGGAGCTATTTTAAGATTTGTTTGAAATTTAAGGCTTCTGCTTTAGCAAAATAGCTTCTGCCAAACTTTAGCTACAAGTTTTGGTTGCGTTAAAAGGAAAATTAAATTTTGAAGGAGAAAAAAAAATTAACGAGGACGGGAGAAAATTAAGAGGTTGCTATGGTTTGTCCTGCAGTTCTTAGGCAGAGCTGAATTTTGTCGTACAGCAGATGCTGCGCTAGAGTTGCAGTTGCACACCTTTAAGAAAACCCACACAGGCTACTGACATTCTTGGAGGCGGGAGACCTGTGAGCAGTGGCGCAGCGGGCGGTGTTAGGCCGTGGGCCCTTTGTTTCTCCCTCACACCTCTTCTCGAGCTGCTCGTGCTGCGCTTTTGGATGCGGATCCCCAGTGAACAGGAAGGTCTCTATGGCAGGAGTTGAGCAGGCCCCCAACCCTCACAACGTACATGCCTTCCCAAAGAAAGGTGCCTCCCCTCCTTTCACCTTGTTTGCAGCTCTGCTCTGGGGCCAGTTAGAGCCCAGCTGGGTGTGGGAGCCACACTCTGCTGTCTGCAGCACGCTTCCCGGCACGCTGATTAGCAGCGATATCAGGCTCTTGATATCCGACCAATACAACATCATTCTGCAGCCCAGCAGGCAAGAAGAATTTGCAGCCATTGCAATAATGACAGCTGGGTCATTAGACACAAAACCGACAGTCTGCTAGTGTTCACTGTGATTTTTAAGCAAATTCTGTTTTACTGTATTGTTGCCTTTTTCTGTGTGTATGCGGTATGTATTCTATCTTCCAAAACAGGACTATTCTTCACAAAAGTGAGTATCAAATCTGTATTGCAGAGTGATCACGGGAAAGTACTTTTTTTTTTTTTTTTTATGCTTAGTCATTGGGGTTTGCCCAACCAAGAAACTGAAATGAACACTATGACTTGTGTTTTGTAAAAGCGATTGGAACTTCAAATCTTAGCTCTGCACAATGAACTGCACACAGGCAATGTGGCAGACAGGTGATGAATCTCAGTGAATATTGATACATAATGAATACATTTTTAGGAGACTCATAGCCTCTTAGTGGACATCCTGCAAGAGTCCTCAGACGTGTTGTTGAGAACGTGTAGGTGCCTAGAACTAAAAGTAGATCTTGACTTAAATAATGAGATCTTCAACCTAGATTAATGTCTATTTGCTGGGAGCTCTGCAAAAGAGATTACATTTCTGTCTTCCACCCTGTAGTTTTTTAAGTCAATGTCAGCCAAAAAGCTGTAAAATAATGGATAGTGATCCTGCTCAAATATTTGATCATCAAATGTAGCATCATTTGATAAATGAAGAGACTAAAGTAAGAAGAGAAGGGACTATAAGTTAAAGGCCACCAACAGTCACATCAGAGTCTGAATTTACTTCTAAGTTTTATTCAAGAGATCAAAATAATAAAATATAAATAAGGCAGCACAAATGAGCTTATAAGAATTATTTCAAACCTCTAAAAGAGCTAAAGAGAATTCTTAAAAAGTCTCTGTTGGGTGTAGAACTATTTAAAGATGTTCTGCCCCAGGATAGCTTGTCTCCTTCCTTCCTTCCTTCCTTGAGTACTCAAAAACATGCTTATAATGGAAATATTTTCTAAACAATAATTAATGAGGCTTGTCTCTTGGTGCTGTAATTTTCTGTGTCCTGAAGTTCTCACCGTGGCTGCTCTGGGGAGGCAAATAGCTATGAAATCAGGTAGCAGAGCTTGCTTTGCACGGCAAAGAATCACTGGTCCTAGCTTTCCTCTCCCTTACCTTTCCATCTCTAATTCAAGATTGAAAAGTATCAGACCATGAAGGAATGGTGTCTTGTTCAGCTTTATATTTTTGTGATTTTTCTCTCAAGTGTGGTATGAATTCTGTTCCTTATTTAACAACAACAAGTCTGAATCCTTTCTGGTTCCATGTGAGATCGCAACAGATACAAGGAGAAAAGAAAAATGTGATTGCAGGAGATAGTTGTATCGTTTTACATGATGTAAAATGTACGTGGCATGGATTTAGACATTTTTGTGACATTTTTGGGCTGTTCATCCAGCAATACAAGAAGTATCAGAAGAACTGGAATAATTCCTGATCATTGCACTACTTCTGCAAATATCTAGCTCAGATGAGCTGTGTGCTGCAGTTGACAGTCCTACACTCTGCTAAGCAAACAAGCATGTCTGCAGCATGTGGTGAGTAGTAAATGAAGGATTAAAGACTTGTCTGCAATGAAGTTACTGCTGTTACCAAAAGTGAAGTACCTAGCACAAGGATCTTCTAGCACTCTTGAGGTGTTAAATTCTCCTAGGGAATTAGTGCGAAAGAACTTCTTCGCTGAAAATTTCTGCTGTTCCTAATACCTTTTTCATGTTCACAGACTTGAGCCAAAGTCTGTTGAAATCTTTCCAAAGGTAGAATGGGAATGCTTGGAACATTTCCAAGTTCACATGGGACATCTTTTTCCTTTATTCTCTGTCTGCAGTTCATGAGTTTTCTGTGACTCTCCATCCAGTTGTTAAAATAGTGACCACAGATTGAAGAACAAAAAAGATAGGGGTGGGCACCCTGTGAAGTCTGTGGGAGTTTTTGAGCATGGACATGAGATAAGTCCATCCATATTAAATCACTTTACTGTGGATAATATTTTTTTCAAAAGTCTTGACTTACAATTAATATTTTGCATAAGTTACTTCAACAACAAAAAAAGTTCTACTCATGCATTTGTGTGTTTGTTTGTGTATTCCCATTTCTGCTTCTGGGAGTTCAGAGCATACACCCTGCAAGGTGCAGCTTGAAATTCACAGGCAGCAGTATTACCACTAATGGGTGTTTCAACAGTTTCAGCGTTGCTTCATTTCCTCTGCTTAAGTGTATTTACAAGAAACATCTATTTTTGCTCCAGTCTTCTGGCTTCCTTGCCAGTCACACATACACATGTAACAAAAATGCCTCCTTCACATCCTCCAAGTAGTACCATATGCTGACAAAACCATATTAAATTCACAAGCCAGATTTCATTGGCTATTTGCCCTCCACTTTAAGTGATTTCTTAATAAATAGTCCTAAACACCGCTACTTTCCATCTGCTCCACCTCTTCCAAGGTAGCTAGTAAATACAGAATTTAGCTCTCAACCCAGAGGGAAGCCTCAGGTCAATTGTTTGCAACAATTGCATGATTCCTCAGTTAATTACCAGGCAAAATCTCACAGATTGCTACAAAATTCTCTTTTCCCAGGCACGTTTTTCTTCTTTTAATTTGCCCTTGTTCACTTTCCTTCATAAACAGCCTGCAGTCACTCTTTGCAGTCCAGACCCTGCTGCTCTTTTAGGAGCTTTCAGGCACGAGTGCCCAGACCCAGGAAGACTTGACATTTAAAAGGTCTTGACATCGTTCAGGGGATTTTACCCAGTGTTGGACAAGTGCAAGCAAACTCAATAATGGGGCCATTGTACCCTGCCGGTTCGATGTTAGCTCTGCTTCACATTACTGCAGCCCCTCTGCGTGACAGCATGGCTTAAAAGGTCACAGGCTCTGTACTGGTATTATTTAGGCTGAGGCCTGCTACGGCTTAATAGAGAAAAGAAATCTTCATCAGTAGCACACAAATGTGTGGGCTGAAGGAAGAATAACAATTTAAATGAAGCTAGGTCACAGGTTTTAAATGTATCTGAAATGTTTGTGCAGTGGATACTTTTAAATTTGTTTGGTAACACATTTCTGTGGACTGGTCCGTTAGAGCAGACTGCAGCTAGAGGCTGCTCCATCCTCTCTTCCCCAGTTTTTCTGCACCCCTCCCTTTCATACCATTTTGCCTTCACTTCCTATCTGACTGCTTTCTTTGTCTCCTCATCCAGCCTTTCACCCTGCCCATCATGGCTGGAACAGCTTCTCCCTTCATACGTGCCAAATTCCTTTCCTCCTCACAAAATATCTGAAGATGTGGCTGCTCAGCACAGCATTCAGCTTTAGTGCCACTAGCACCATGCTTGCCTGTGCCTGGCATAGTATCCTGCACCTTCCTTGCAGGTTTGGTAGGGAGAGAAGCTGTCATTTCTTCAGCTTGCCCCACAAAAAGATCTCTAACCTTATTAGAAAGGGCATTCACAAAATGTTTTCTCTTGCTCAGCATGTGATCTAAAAGGGCTACTTAGGTTATTGAATTTGTGATTAAGAAGCTCAGAATCTATCCCTAAAAGCATGAAATAGCAATGACTGCACCCTGTAGGCTAACTTTAAAAGTCTCACACTAAAATAAGATGTACCTTTTACCTCCTGAAGTGCTCTGAGGCAGATGAGTTAGTGTTAGTTAGCTCTAGCAGTCTGACAGGCTTAGAAAGATCTTTTTCCATCTCTTTCAACCTTTTTATTGTAGGACTTCTTGATTTGTCATTTCCAAGATTAAATACTCATTCATATCCTTCAGTTCTAGTCCTGATGCTTGCTAAGAACCATCAGAGCAATCTGATGGAAAAATAACAGGTATTTGTGGCATTGAATGCACGTTAGTTACCCCACCTGCCATCAAGTACTTTATTCACAACATGGGCACTACAAACCATGCCATTACATCTAGAGATGCATCAGCTGAGAACGAAAACCAGTAGGATAAGATAATACAAAGAGGAGGCATGGTACATAAATCCAGGCTCAGAGAAATAAAAGATTCTGCAGTCTCAGCAGGAGCATGACATTCAGTTGCCTGTATCGCTGCCTATGACAGAAACAGTGCGAATAGCCATATTGCAAGAGAAACAGAAGGGAAAGATTAATAGCATGGCCTGTAGTGGATTTGCATGTATTGCTTGTGTCTTGTTTGTGTCTACCAGTTTTCTGAAACCGTTTCCCATGTTTTTTATATCACTAGTTATAACCAGGATAAAGGGATGGGTAGGTTTGACAAATGTAAAAAAGACAATGGTCATGCCCTACAGATGCTAAAGTATTCCCCATGTCATGGTAGGTTGGCTAAAAAAGGCTTGCAATTGATGGTATTTTGGAGGTTAAGCCTAAGGGTTGCTGAAGGTTTGAACTATGGTTCTCCAGTGTGACCTGAGGATTTTTATCAGTCTCAGATCTTTAGCTCGGTGTTTGCACAGTTTGTGCTTTTACTGTTTCTAGCAGCTTGTGCTGGGGGGATAGGAAAGGAGGTAAGAAATAGCAACATGGGAAGGCCTGAAAAATGCACTAGTTAATTTTGCGTTTTCTTGACAGCAAGACCTTCTTTTGTAATTTAGGAAACAAAAGTTAACATGGAAATTGCATAAAGTCTTTTGTGAGGATTTGTTCGGCTTCCAGCATGTTCTCCAAAGGGTAACACATTGTGTGCGGGCAAGCACCGCTGGATTGCATCCAGCTCTTTACCCCTCCTCACCACCCACAGCTGGAGCTAGTAGGCAAGCTGTGCAGCAGGTGCGCTAGGCTGGATCTCGGTTTGAATCAGGCTGCTTACGTTTTTAATGAATCTTGTTAGTGAAGTGTTTTATTTTATTTTATCTTTTCATGAGGAGGAACACTTGACTTGTTATGAAGCAACATGTCATTAATCCATCTGATTGCTGGAACCTGCTCAGTAAAAGAAAAATACGTGGGAATAGTAAGAATAACAGCAGTATATAGCTTGGTGTTCAAATGCATACACACACACACACAAAAGCCTGTATAGCCCAGCTACAGAAATTGAGTGGCATCTGAGCTACATCTCCATTTCTCTCAGACTAATTTATCAGGTGTACTAGGTGGGGAGTTGGGCTTTCATGGCTGTGCATCACTCCAGGGTGTAACCGTCGCACTCTGCTTAGGCTCTGTCACCTAAGGGTCACTGAGCATGTTTAAATGTTAATTAAATTTTGCAGCACCTCTTGCAAGCTTGGTTTATTGTTGGTGGTGTAACTTTTCCTTTTAAACAAATACATAGGCTGAGAATAAGGAATTTACTGGGGGTCACGTAAGGAATCTCTCAGGTGAAAAAAATAAAAAAAATTGTCTTTGAACCTTTTCTGTAACTTTTAGGTATATTCTAGTTGAAATATAGGCAGACTGGAGAGATTCAGGCATGACTAGCAATGTAGTAATTTAAAACCACAGAAAAAGACAATAGAAAATTTGAAGAGCAGACAAGCCCCACCTGCCAAAGTTCCCCTTCTTTTGGTTCTAAAGTTTAAGCTAAATCCACTTTAATTAATTAAGTAATTCAGCTTAATTAATTACTAACCTAAATATTGATTCCATTTTTTAAATTCAACTTCAGGGTAATTTTAACCTGATTCATGTCTACATTTGTACAAATATTGGCTGCAATACTGTTATGGAAAAGTGGTATAACCACTCCAGAAGTGTTTCTAAATGACCCTATTACAAGTGCAGGTTTTGAAACATTTTTGTAAAATACTGTAGTTTTGGGGAAAGAGATTTCTCTCTTTTATTAGGCAAAATTCTTCTTGCCTTTGATAGGAATTTTGACCAAGTTAAGATTAGTGGTGACCACAGGATTTTGTGGCCTTTCTCTGTTAAAGGGTAAAAGATTTTTCATCAGCGACAACAATGCTTATCATCTTTGGGTTCTTTTTTCTTTTTCTTTCTTCTTTTTCTTCATTGAAATGGATAGAAATACCTCATGCTATTCTCCTGTAGGTTTTGTTACTCACAGAGTTAAAAGAATAGCTAAGAGGAAAAAAAAAAAGGAAATTAACAAGGAACGTTGAAATTGACCTATACCTATTCATCCTGAAGTTTATGCTTATTCTAAGTTACCTCTATAGATAAACTCTGCACATAATTTGGAAGCCGAAATACTTCTGAAATATGTGACTATAGATGTTGAACTCAACAAAATGTTATGTGTGTTTTTGGAGAGACCATATATTCTTGCAGACCCACAACANAAAAGGCCCCCTAAAAAAAAAAAAAAAAAAAAAAAAAAAAATTCTTTAAATTGGAGATCCATTCCACCCAAAGCAGAAATCTTTTCATCCATTTCAGTATTGTTTCTCTTAGCATGAAGATCCTTGTCACCTAGACGACAAATTATCCAAAAGCTTTTTGAATTAGCCATGAATTTCAATTGCTAGTGTTCTTGAAAATACAGTAGACCCAGTCCTGAGAGAGGCTCAGTATCCACAATTTGCTAAGCCAGGCAAGGGGTTTTGCTCCCCACATTTCCCTCTCACATGGGTTCCTAGTCAACTCATTCTCTTCTGCTTGTGCTTCTTAAACCTTCTTAGCCTGTGGGTCAAATGTGATGCTGGCCAGCCTGTGTAGCAGTGCTTTTCTCTCTGGCGGTGAAAATCCATCTTGACATTGCTGAGAGATTCCCTACAATGCCCTATCTCTAAGGAAATTGGGTATTTTTTCCCCATCACAAATTAAATGCTTGCAGTGCTGCTCAACAGAATGAAACCAAACTTACATGAATTATTATGACACACGGACTGTATTATCATGAAATTAAGATCATAAGGTAGTTTATCACTAGTTCCAGCTAGAGCAACTGCTTTGCTTTTCTATAACCTTTGATATGCAAATAAACATTTCAGGCACTAGAAATCTGCCTTATTATAGAAATTGACCTATACCTATTCATCCTGAAGTTTATGCTTATTCTAAGTTACCTCTATAGATAAACTCTGCACATAATTTGGAAGCCGAAATACTTCTGAAATATGTGACTATAGATGTTGAACTCAACAAAATGTTATGTGTGTTTTTGGAGAGACCATATATTCTTGCAGACCCACAACACCTGGTGTTTTAGATGCATATACCATACCTTCTCTGTTCAAAGCACCTTGCCTGTAACTGTTATATAGCTATATATCACAGATGCTTACATCCAAAGGCACTGCACAATTACGGGAGTGTGTATGTATTTCCTGAGCTTTTCTCTGTTCAGTGAGTGACAAGCAAATGGGGAAGTGTGGTTTTCTCAAAGGTGTCAGAACCACACAAAATATTCTCCCCAGTCCATTGGGTATCCATCTTTTGCGAATAAGAAGTAAGAAATTACAATAATAAAGAAACAAAGTGTTAGGTTGTGGCATGGCAATCTTCCAAGTAGTTATGATAAACCAGCATTGTTCACTGCTTGGGAAGTTAAACAGAATTATGCATTGTTCTAAAGCAGCTGGGGAGTGGTTCCCCAGGCTGTTTCTTACAACAGTACTTTAAGGATGTATAATACAATCTAGTATCGCTTTAATTAAATTAGCCTAAAAGGCAAAAGGCATGTACTTGCTAATTTTCAGAGCTGCAGTTGAAAAGTAAACATTGCCAAGGTGAGGGCGAAATAGCAGCTTTTTGGGAACAGGGCTTTTGTAAGGGAGAAATCTTTTGTCTGAAATTTTTTTCATTATAAACTCAACACAAAATACTTTTTGATTAAGTGCTTTAAATAGCTGAGTAATTGTTACTGTATATTCTTTCCAAAGTTGTTGTTCACTGTCTTTGTTTCTCATTGTGGGCAATGAATGGTAAAGACTTTAATGCAATGCCACCACATGGAAAAGAAATAATGCTTTACCTCTGAGAAACCTTGGGCTAAAAGCTTCTGCATGTTTCCAGCATACTCCAGGGTAAAGTGTAGTTTGAAGGATGAACATGACTATTCATTTTGATTATTTTAGGACCAAACTCTGAGGTTCAACTTTCCAGAGGGTGGGAGCACAGCGCTTGCTTAGCCAGCTCCTGTCAGGAATCTCAGGTAAGGCAGTTAGTCAAAGCATTTTGTGGGAGGTCACAGGAATGCAGATGAATTCTGGACATTTTGATATATACTAAGTATATATGTACCTTGCACACGTGTTGTTTAAGAAGTAACTTTTAGAAATTAATGCAACTCTTCAAATAGGCTGGGTCTCTTTTGTCCCCATCCTTCAATTGCATTGGGATGCAAACCAGTTGCTATAGAGACTTTTTACTTGAAATGGAGGAATCAGAAAAAAAAAAAGCAACCTAGAAACTGTGAGCTGGTGAGTTCTTTTTAGGTAGCAGGAGCTCAGTGGCAGCCCACCAAATAGCCCAAAGTACATGAGAAAGCCATGAACCTTCCTACATGTTATGGAGCTTTCATCATTCTTACCTCTGTTTAGAGGACATCCTGTGGCTCTGACTTGTAGCAGTGAGAATTACCCATCAGAGGGACTGTGACAGGGGAAGAAAGAACCTGTACTTCCCCAGAACTTCAGTCGTGCCTTTGGCCAATGGGGGGATGCTGATCATTTTGTTGAGGGTAGAAAATATAACATTTTCAAACTCTTACCAGAAAAAGGGGTAAAGATCTTAAGTGCCTTTTGAAAAAGGATGACCACAGGGTGGAATTTCCTGCATCTTTAGCATCTGAATGCCCTTCTTAGCTAGCGGTATTGGAAAGATACAGACACTTGAACTCTTGGTATTTTCTGTGAGTCTGCTTTTGCTTTAGTATAAATTGGGACTAATCCAAAGTCCTTCCAAGTTGATACAGAGTATCCCTGTAGCAGCTTCAGCTGGCTTTAGAGCAAGGTATATGTCTATCTTAGATTGTTTGCATACATTGGGTATTATTTTTCTCCTTAATATCCAATGTTCATTAGTGAATGTTAGAGTTCTGCTGCTGCTGGTAGGTTTCATTTCTATTTTAGACATATATTCAGGAGACGTTTTCCAATTTTGCATGAAAAGGAAGCTGATCCATTTTAATATTTAAATGTATAATGTTCTTATGTGTTAGGTTACGTCTTGGGGATCCTTTGATTTCTACCTCCCTCCTCCCTCTTTTTCCAAGCTCCTACAGGGTGTTCATCAATTTCTAACTTGATAATTACACCTTGAATTATTCCCACTCCAGCTTTTAGCTACAGAAGTAATTAGTATGATCAAAATTGCAAAGTTGTCTTCCAGTTGTCATTCATTCTTCTCTCTTTTGCATAGTCATTGTTGTAACTCTATGGATTCTTATTTGCTCCACCGAAAGTTCTCTAGTGTGACAAGAATCTTGCATGGATGGAAGAGAAAATTTTTGTCAAGGAGGGACGGAAAAAGCATTTCTAGACTTATTCTCTAATTATATCTGTTGCAGTGAATCACTTAGTTTTGATTTCTGTCTGCAGAACTACATATTTATGGACTGGCGTACAAAACCATAAGGCTCATTTCTACAACACTTATGTTTTCCCTCAATAATAGGAACAGCATTATTATTATTGACTTGATGATTTTTGCTTTCAAGTGCTTTTATTTCCCTCATTGCCTAGCTGCCATTCATTGGTTTCGTACTGGTCTCTGATGTGAAAAAAATAGAGAGAAATTGCTAATTGGAGAGCAATTTGGTATCCAAAGCTGCCCAATAGCACTCCCTCTAATAACACGTGAGTATTACGGGTTGAATATTTCATATCTTAGGTCTGAACACTAGAGATTAATTTTCCCTGTTTTCCACTGTATCAGAGTATCATGGTCTGAGATAACATATTGTAGTAAGTGATACTACCGGTGTTTGGGTTGTATATATGTACCTGCTGTCATCCTGGTATTGCGACTTGAAAATAAGGGAAAGGTCTGCATGCAGTAATTAGAACTAGTGCTTTCCAACCACAAGGAAGGCAGCTGCAATGCAGAGATATGTTGGGAGGGTGTTTGTGGTGGAGGCAAGAATGTCTCTTGTTCAAGGCACAGGTTGCTGACAGAGCAATGCCTCTTAAGTAGTATGCTATTCAAGAAGATTAACTGAAGCTGGGACAGGTAAAATGGAAAAAAAGAAAAGTGTTTAGATCACTGAAAGACTGAAGACTTGTTGTACAAGGAGGATGAAAAGACTTGGTCGCTTAGCCTAGCAGAATAAAGTCTAAGAAGGATAAGGATTTGGTTGCTCTTTATAATCATGAAGGAAAGTGCAAGCCACAAAAGCAAAAAGATAAAGTAGATAGAAGATAAAGTGGCATAATTTGGCTGTGAATCATGGTTTAGGCTTAGAGTCGGGTTTCCATCCAATGTAGGAAATAGAATACTGGAAGCACAGGGCTGAATGCACGTATGGGAGATCTCAGTAAGTGTCTCGAATGGGACTATGTGACCTGGCTGAGTGTAGTGGAGGGGAGATTGGCCTTGCTTTCACTTCAGCTTTGGCTAAGCTCTCCTCTGTTTCATATCATTGTGAAGAGCAGAAACAGGAAAGCATGTTGGGCAGGATTGTCTCAAAAAACACAATAACAACAACAATGACGATGAAGCCTGCACAGATCTCTTCAAATCGGTGTGTCTATATACACTTGTATCTCTCCAATTTGTGTATGTTTATACGGGGATGTATTTAAGTAATTAAGCAACTAGGTGGGTCCACATTAAGTTGCTGTAACTTTTATCATGCTTGATGTGTTTTCTAGTCTACCAAAATACCCATATTTCCTACTTTAATTGCTTTATTTCCCATGTTTGCTTGTGACAAAAGTCCTAATAAAATTATATTTTCATTTTCTCTGTTAAATAAATCTTTCTCTGCCTCTGAAATTATGATTATGAAATGCAGAGGCAAATCCCTGACTCACTTTTAGAATTTAATATCAAGCTGTAAAGGTTTGCAGTAATGCAAACCCTGCACTGCAAAAAATATACAGTTAGGTAGACCACTGCTTCAAGTCCCTGAAAAACAAAACAAAGTTGGGGGTTTTTAGGTCTTTGTTGGCCTTGTTTCTTTCATGCATAAAGAGCTTATCACATTCATTCATGCTTTTGTCACCTTCAGACTTGTTAATGCAACCTTGTGGTTACATACGAAAACCCCTGTGAAATTTCGTCTGATATTGCATGCATATATTTCACATGTGGAGCATATTAAACTGATGTTTCAGGAGTTGTGCTGACTTAGAAATTTTTGCTTGTATTTATTCATTTCTTCCTTTTCAGGGGTATTTTTGGGTGGTAGTTTTCATCCTTAAAAATGACTGACAGTACTTTTTTGATTCACCTCTAATTTTCTGGGGGAAAAGCCTACAGAAATCTCCAAGCCTCTTCTTTCTCCCTGTACTCTGAAATCTCCAGTCAAAGACATTTTTGAAGGATCTCATGTTGTTCTCCGCTCTTCTCTCTCTCTGCTGCCTCTTTCCTTACCCATCAACAGATGTAAAAGCCCTTAGAAGATTTTCACCAATCTCAAAGCTTAAGACACACTCCCAAAGCATTCTGCCAGCTAGAAGTAAATTGTGCTGGACTTTCCAAAGCACAGTAAATAGAGGTTGCTAAAGGAGTTTAAGCAGGGAGGTTGGGTCAGAGTTAGACAAACCTGTTAAGTGAGCGATAGCCCTACCAACAGAAGTCGCTGTTGCTTTTCTATAACCCACTTACACAAACCCTTGTATTTTGATGCGTGCTGTCATGTAAGGCCCATATCAAATCATTGGACCATGATTCCTGTCAGACCGAGTCACTTAAATTCTCTCAGTCTTAATTTTGCCACCTATAAAATCTAGTTAATAACACGCCCTGGATTTTTCTAGTACCCATCAGGATAGTTGCAGGTGTTGTTTGTGTTAGAGTAACACTGACTTCATTGTGTGAAAGAGGCACCTAAGACGAGGGAAGAGTAAGTAATTCACTGAGGGGGGAGGGAGAAGGAGGTGGTGGCTCAGGAGCTGACTTGAAAAGCATAAGTTTTGGAGAGCTAGAAGAGGAGAGAGGAAAGGAAGAGTTTCCCCTCCACTGCCTTCTACATACTCCCCTGAAAAATCACATCAGCAGCTGTCTGGTGGTTCCTGAGTGGCATGAGGGGAAGGCAATGGTCCCTTGCTGCTCTTCTGGTTTCCAGGCAGTAATGGTGATTTCTATTTAATGAAACACATTCCCTAGGTAATAAACAGCATGACAAGACAGCACCCAAGTCCAGTCCAAGTGTTTTTGAAGACTGCTGATTATGGATGTTGAGAAATTGTGAAATTTTCAGGTAGAAATCCCTGCCCCAGTGTCTTCATTTCTGCTGCATGTTGCAGATTTGGGTCCTGGCTCTTAGCCCTTGTTGTGATGCTAGTGCTACTTGCCCAGTCTTCACTTGCATCTTTTCTAAGCTCCTAACTTCTTGTTTCTGGAATAGGACAATGAGTTTGCTCTGTAGAACTAGGCTGCCCTCCAAAAGTTGATTTTTTGAGAGAAGCAAGACTTCTGTACTCACACTAGGATGTTCTGACCTGCTGTCCAACTCCAATTAAGTGTGGTGTGGGTAGAATGTAGGAACAGCATTCCTAAAATAGTGTATGAAAATAGGTATGTGAGCACAGGAAAATGTGCCTTTGACAAATGAGGAAGAGGAAGCAGGAAGAGCTGAATCCTTACTAGACATCCAAGACTCCACTCACTTAGGAAGAAGCCTGTAGAGAAGCTACAGCTACAACTTCTCTGCAGCAAGGAAAATGTCAGGTGCCTCTTTCATCTTCTCAACAGCCAAATCCAATTACCCACAAGCCATAAATTTCCAGGAAATGAGGCTCATTAGTCTTCCTGTCTAGGGAACTACTTGTTTTTCAGGGATTAGCAGTACAAGGACTAACCTGTGGAATTTAGGCCTCTGCCTCCCTTGGCTGTGCTTAGAGCCTGTTTGAGGCAGATACAGCTAAAAACCACAGACCCAGCAGAGCTGCATGATGAGATCAGAAGCTCGGCCTTCATAGAAAATACAGTTTTTACATGGACCCACAGACAGGTTTCTGAGATAGCTATCAACATTTTCACTGAAATCTTCATCCCCTACTAAGAGAATCATGGCCACTGCTCCCATGAGGTTATGGGAATTTCATTTGGACAGCACTTAAGGCACATAATGTCTAAAATAGATGATTTTGGTGATCTGTTTCCAATACAACTTCAGTCTGACTGTTGGTTAAAGCTCTCGCAGCTTAAGACATAAGTATTGTCAAATACAACTTGCATAATGCAAAAAATAGCAGAAACTCCTCATTTCTGACTGACTAGAAAATACCATCCTGAATTTTAAGGCAATGTCAGGCAGTGTTTCCCATCTGTAGAATGCATTGCCTTAAAGGAATATTACATTTAGTTTACGCATGCCAACTTGCTGGGAAAGGCTGGAAAATATCCCTTTGCCCTAATATTATCCAGTAACAGTGCAGTCTAATTACTCTTTGATGCAGACTCACCTTACAATGTCTTCTTAATTGTTTTAAAATTGGTCTGCTTGCCTTTGAAATGCTCACCAGTGAAGAAGGTTAGTGCCCACCCTAGACCCTGCTCCACTAAATTGCTTAAGCATGTGATGAAGAACTTTTCTTCATTGGGCTTTTAATGCTCAAATATATAAAAACAAGTCTGTTTCCAGAGGCATATAAAATGTAATACTATGGTAGGTGATGAGGCTTCTATCTACAGCTGTAAGATGAATATGATACTGTTTAATTCATACTTAAGTCTGAAAGCATTTGGAACGATCGGTACATTAATGAAATGATAATTTCATGCAAAATGTCTGACCATTATTTTTCCTGAAAGAGGCCACAGTATTGGCCACATATCTTTATAGGGCTCTTTAAGAATGAATTATTGGCAACTCTCTTTATGTTTGAATTACATTCCTCTGATCCCAAGTGAAAAACAAGCCTAAAGAATGATTACAATAAGCCATCACTTTCCATAGCACAATGCAATGTAACTTGTACTGAAATATCTAACGTGCAGAGCCCCTTCCCGATGCACTTTACATACTGATTTCATTAGCAGGTGGAACAGGGCAACTATGCTAAATGAGTAAGGATTTATCCTTCCAATCTCTTCTCTATCTGATATTTTGCAACCTCAGTGCACCACTTTAACCTCATGATTCAACTGTAATGATGTTGTGCATTCCTCAGAGATATGTTTAATCTTTTTACTTAGATAAGTTCTTGGCTTAACATTACAGTATCAGACACGTTGAACAGAAGGAGAATGCATTTAACCTAAATGGCATATCAGAAGGAGTGTCTCTTTGCCCTAATATTAACCAAAATGGCTAGCACTATTAATCGCTTGTCTGAGAGCAGTGCTAACTAGCAGAGATTCAAAATATGCCCATGCAGAGCAACACAAGCCTAATATCACTGTCTGGTGAAGCCAGTGGTATCATTTCAGCTAGAGGGGGATAAAGCCTATCAAGTAGAGTCAGCTTTTTTTACAGAAAAAAAAACCCCAAACTTTGGGGCTTTAACTGCATCCCTGTGATGGCTTTGCAGAAGATAATGAACTAAAGTGGCACAGACAGAGTCTTATGCACAGGTGGGGAGACCTTATAGAAGCTTTGCAGTACTTAAAGGGGGCCTACAGGAATGATAAGGGGACTCTTTATCAGGGAGTGTAGTGACAGGACGAGGAGCAATGGTTTCAAACTGAAAGAGGGTAGATTTAGATTAGATATAAGGAAGAAATTCTTCACTGCAAGGGTGGTGGTAAACACTGGAATAGGTTGCCCAGGGAAGTTGTGGATGCCCCCTCCTGGAATTGTTCAAGGTCAGGTTGGATGGGGCCTTGAGCAACCTGGTCTAGTGGAAGGTCGTCCTGGGCATGGGGACATGCAGGGGTGTTAGACCCAAATTGTTCATTCCAATCCGAACCATTCCATGATTCTATGTTCAGACTTTAACTATTTCTTTGGTCTTTATCAGTATCTGAACAAGTGGTCTGATTTTCTGAAGTACCAAACGCTTCCAGCTCCCTGCACAAGGGGCACCATTCAAGGCTACCTGTATCACTGCTGTTTTCTTCTGGTGGGATGGCTCTAAAGTATATACAAATTAGGCTAAGGGTCTTGATAGCCTAGCTGGACCATGTCCCTAAAAAGGCCAGGAATAGAGGAGTTTATGAACAAAACATTCACAAAAATGATGCTTCTTGCGGAACAGTCTCCTGTCTCTTAACTATTGCAATCCAACCAGACTCTGCTTACACATCCAGGGAATGGGTATCAGTGAAGGTGGAGTGAGTGTTGTTTAGGCTTCAGACTCCTTTACTTTTAATCTGGACTACTTCCACACAAAGGAGCTTCTTTTTTGTTATTATTTCAGAAACTGTATTTCAGACACTGCACCAAAGAGCATTCATTAGAGCACACATGAAACTGAAGGGCTAAACACTTCAAATGCAGCTTATGGTAATCAGAATTGCGAGCGTGCTGGAAAATTACCTCTCCTCCCCTTGTGAACTGCTTTGAAAAAAAAATCATTCTTATTATTGGCTGAGTCTTATTTTCCTTAAAAGCAGATTTTGGAGGGAGATGCTGCTGTGCTTTCTGTACAATCTAAGGCTAAATGTAATTATAATGCAAAAAAATTTCACTGGCATAAAAATGTTTTGGCAGTGAAGAAAATCAGTCTCAAAAGTAGGAATACCATCAAGGGAAAGAACTTACATGTTTAACACTGTGTTTAATTACAGATTAAACAGATTAAATTAGTCATTCGGTGCAACAATAAAGAGGGAGAGGGGATGCTTCATGGTGTGGAAAAAATACAGCAGTTTAATAAAATAGTAAGTATCATCAGTACTCTGTTATGACTGAAGCATGTGTTCCATCTAAACCAGTTACTGTTTTGCTATTGAGTTTACAGGGATGAAGTGCAAGTCCCTCTTGTTTAATATAAAGGTGGAAAGAGGGCAGGTGAAAAGGAAGAACAGCAAATAGGGAAAATACGTGAATCTGTAGGCATATTTTGCCTGCTCATGATTTTCAGCAAGGAAAGGTTCTTTGAGAACTTTTTTTTAAAAAATAATTATAAAAAGATAGAGCATTGGGCAGAATTGTTGTAGTGAATCGGCTACTGCTTGGAAACCAGGAGAAGGAACACCCAGCTCAGTTGCTGAACTGTGTTTGGGTTTCTAGTTGCAGCTGCTATTCTCCTTTTGCTTCCTGCATTCACATGTGTAGTATTGACCTTGTAGGAAGGTGCATATTGTCTGTAGGAATACTATGTACTCCTGAAGGAGTCTGGAGAGACTGAATCAAGGCTTTGGAGACTTTAAAAAATACAAAAATCCTGCATGTTGCCTGTGAAAGCTCTGTGGTAGAAGGTTGCTGGGATCTCAGTTCTTCCAAGCCAGTGAACTTTTCAGGAGAGATGGAACTAAAGAACTACCTTTGTGACATAGATCCTTCTGACATCTATCTTTCTCCCCTTGCATCCTTTAAATTTGCTCTATTTTTAGCTCCTTTCCTCCCTCTTTTTTCCTTCCTTTTCCCCTGCTGTAAACCCTGTTCTCCATTCAGTTTTCATTGTAGGACTAGAAAAATGGAAGCTTTTCTTTTGTTTTCACCTAGGAGCAAGCCTTCAACAGCAATCAATATTATTCCTACAGAGAAGAGCCCTTAGCAATGTGGTGTTCCAGTGCTGACTGAATAGACAGAGTGCGGCAAGGGAATTCAGATAGCTGTAAGTGAACAAAGTTGCTCACCTACTTGCATGACTGACTCAAACTGGGTCACCTGCAGCAGTAAAACAATAGGAATTATTTCTCAAAGTCTGCGTTAATTCTCTGCCCTTCTCAGGTTTCTATCAGAACAAATATCTATCTATATATATAAAGATATTTATAAGGAATTGCTAACAATTCCTTAAAGCATTCTTAGTGCCAAGGTCAAAGGTAAATGGTGTTACAAAGCTAGAGATAGTTCACTTAACTTATATAGTTAAGCTATAAGACTACAAAATATAAGAATTTCAGCTTTCATATTTGGCAGCTTTTATTCACATTACTTTTACTGACCATCTCAATGGAGTACCACCCCTGGCTATGTTTTGTGAATATACCTCACTGAACTAGGTGCTCAGCTAAGTACAAATCAGGAAGGCTCTCTTGGTATCAGGAAGATACTGATTTTTATACCAGCCTGAAGGTCTGGCATCTGAGTCAAGGAGGATATGAAAGCTAGCTTGTATCTGAAAATGGAGAGCAAGTAATTTAAAAACTAAAGATTCTTTAACCAAACCCTAGAACTATGTCTAAAATAATAATTTCTATCCTGTGTTTGAGCTTACATATTCATGAGTTACTTTGTGTTACTCAAAGCATTACATGCATTCATTGCTGTGAAAACCCCTCCTATACTACACACTACAAGTGACATAGATCACAATCACATCAAAGTAGGTTAGACTTCAGAGAGGCTAGACAAGAGGATAATTTGCACTTACACAGTTTCTTTCATCCAGAGAGCTCAAAAAGCCTGTATTCATTAGGTCTAAATGCCACTCCTTATGAATAGGTAGGTATAACTACCAACCCACTTTACACACAGATAAATTAAATGGTAAAACAAAATACAGGCAGCAAAATGCAGTATCAGAATGACAGGAGGCACCCCAGTTACCCAGACCCTTAACTTGCATTGGCCATTATGGTCTGTCCTGTGTCCCAGTGCAAAGTATTGCCCTTGAGGTACAAAAGTTTACTCCTGGCATGTAACTGGCCATCCCACAGGGAATGCTGTGGGCCAGCCATTTAATCCAAAAATGGAGTATTGGTTTTGGAGTCAGTTATTTGTCAGGTTGTCCTTACACTGTTCTGCACATGGGGCAGTCAAATATCAAACAGATAAAAGCAGGCACCAAACCGTTGTAAGATAAATAGCCATCTTTTACAGAAAGATGAACACTACAATATTACACTGGATCATTAGCAAAGCCCTAAAAGGCAATCTTTAGGGTCTATGTACCTCTGACCTCACCAGAACACATGACTTCGGAAATGGTCTGTTGTGCATGGCTGGGCCTGCATTCCATGGATGCTTTTTTTGGGAGAAAACCAGGAGGAACACCTCAGTCCATTGTTTCAATAGGTATAGAATCATGTCTCTGATGAGCAACATGCAAACTCACACACTGAAATTAAGTGCCTGAACACAAGAGCAGAGGGGAGACTTTAAACTAATTTACAGCGCTCAGAATAGCAGGATCCCTAAGTCCCTCAGAGGAGAAAGGTTAGAGTTGTAAAAAGAGTCAGAGAAAGCATTAACTGTTAAATCTTTGGGGCAGTTTCTGCGAAGAAGCTCAGTGAGATATTTTTTACCTCAACTCTGTAACTGGAAGGGTTCAGAAGACTAGGAAGAGGTTACCAAGCCTTTCACCTCAAGGTCAGTGATTGCATCTGGCTTGAAGGTAAACACTAAACACACCATTACCTCTAACAGCTGCTGGTAGTTCTTTGTTAAATAATCTAGAGTGGGTGTCAACTTTCTGACAAATAAACATCTACGTTAATATCTATTTAATCTTGTTAACCCAGAACAGAATCATAGAATCATTTAGGTTGGAAAAGACTCTTAAGATCAAGTCCAACCACAAACCTAACACTGCCAAGTCCACCACAAAACCATGTACATCTACAAGTCTTTTAAATACCTTGAGCAATGATGACTCAACCACCTCCCTGGGCAGCCTGTTCCAGTGCTTGACAACCCTTTCAGTGAAGAAATTTTTCCTACTATCTGGTCTAAACCTCTTCTGGTGCAACTTGATGCTGTTACCTCTGGTTGCTTCTCACCTTCTGGAAATCATCATTGAACATTGTGGTTGAATGGTGGTCTAATAGCATGGAGGGAGGTTGTCCCATCACTACAAATATTTAACCTCTCTGGGCTTCTAGGGAAGACTTGGGTTTCCATGGCACCTTACCTTAATGTGAAATTATTTCCAAAAAGTTTGTATGTTGCAGGGGAAAGTAAATGGGTCTTCTCAGTGGGTGACAATGTTTTTCAGGACCTCTTTAAATGAGAGTAGTTGAAAATCAGAAAATAGAGAGACATTCTTTAAATTTGCAGGAAAGAAGGATCTTTTCTATCTTCAGGCTTTCCTGAATAACTTACACAGTAAAAGGCTCAGGTTTGCTGGTAGCAATATTCTGTATCCAGATTTTCCATATGGGAAATTTATTGAAAAATTAAGTTATGCTTATTGAATAAGAGGTTATTTATTCTTCAGTTACATTGCCAGTATTAAAGGATAATGAAGTTTTGAAAAATGTGGTATCTGCCTTGGCAAGTTCTGTAAAACAGAAGTGGGATAAAATGTGAAGTCTTTTCTGTTTCTATATATACTTGTATAAATAGGGAATGATCACACTTCTGTCAGTGCAGTTTCATCAGTATAGAGTCAAGCAGAGGTAAAATTAGGTCCAAAGAACCAATTGGTTTCTGTACTGCTGGCTTACATTCAAGCCAGTATGGAAGTCATTGCTTTATCTCTGAACTGACATTACCATGAGCAAAAACAGAATCAGAGCTACAGTCTGTACTCACTTACACTGGTATCCATCCAGTCGGGTTAGTTGGAATTTATTTTCAGAGCTGAACTTGGCCAGATTTTAAGATGGCATAAATCAGTGCACCTCTGTGCTGTGTCTCCAGCTGAGTATCTGCTCCATACAGTTTAAATTAGCCAAGATAGGGTACTTAAACTATTTTCTAAAAGGGGTAGAAATCTGCTGAGAACTGGAAAAAAAATACATGTGTACAAATAACTGAAAACCCCGTGTAGCTTAAAGAGAGTTGATCACTACTTTATATGTAAATCTATGTGCTTGTAAAATGTCAGGAAAACTTAATGTACTCTCTCTTCTTTTTGTAATGCAGTTTCAAAGTACTGTCATGACTTTCACTCAGTGTAAATGCCTTTCTCTACCAAAGCTGCATGTTTTGTATTGAGCAATATTCAAATTAGATGCAAGAGTTGAAATAATATTGTAAGGTAATGGTTATTTTATCCACATTTTATCTCCTAGCTATAAATTTTATATGTTAGATTATACAACTCCCAATAGATCTTGGTATAAGAGACCTCAATAAATCTCAAACCATTCAATACAGAGGAAATTTATTTGTTATTTGTGTCATGTTTTATTAGTGCCCTGCAGTTCAATCCTGACACTGGAGAGATCGTTCCCTTTGCAAACAAGTAAGAAAAAAAATCTTTACAGCTTTAATTTATGGTAACAATATATTTATTATTTTTGTACTGTGCATCTTAATTCACAGATTCAGGTATTCCAGCATATTTGTCTGAACATACCTCTCTAAATTCTGTGACATAGTTATATTTTATGCCACTGATATAGCCTTCATAAATCAACAGCGTTTAAGCCGAGTATGCATGGAAAAAATAGCATGTAAAAGATTTTCTTTTCCCACATTGGAAGTAAAAGCCACATAGTAACGAGATGGATGGATTAATAGATAGAAATTCCCTTTACTTTTCAATCTCTGGATACCGCATCTGTGTGGTACATTGTGCCAAACGTTACTACTGTTTCTGCTGCTGTTGTGTCTCAAAATTGCTTTGTAATTCATGAGCTATGCAGTCATCTCTAGCTCTTGGAATAAAAATGTAGAGTCAGTTTCTTGATATATATAATGGATATAAGAGTATTCATTTTCTTATTCTCGCTCTATAAAGGATGAATGGAAAGAAAACTGGCTTATAGCTTGTGAAAAAAAATTTATATTTTACCATTGTCATACAAACAGAAAGGTGCAGAGTAGTGTTGGGAGGACATAGATGTAAAATACATTTCCATGTTTGAAAAGGGGATGAGGGGGAAGAACCAAACAGTACTTACAGCCTTTTTAACCATTAGGATGGTTATATGTAAGTACATTGTGTGAACAATGGGAAAACAACTAAAACCAGGTTACCAATTAGTCCTACCCACGCTTCTGGCCCCTTCTCTCAGCCCCATGGTCCTAAGGCCAATTCCTTTACTTAGCGTGCCTGAATTCCAGCTGCAAATACCTTCTGCACAGGGACATCACCCGCATCATGTGAGGATATGTTGCCAGTTTCATGCAATATTCCCCCCAAGGAACTGTTGTTATCATAATGAGACTTTCAGGTTCCTTCTAAACTGTATGGACTACTGGTTCTTTCTCTTCTCCACTGCTCCCCAAAAAGGAAAATCATGGTCTGGATGCATGATTAACAATCACCAACAACAAAGGTCTAACCCACCTTCAGCTCTGACTTTCTCCATGTCTTTGGGCAAGCCTCCTCACTGCACAGTGAGATGGAGGTGATAATCCTGAGCCTGACTTTTAGCAGGATACACTTCCTTTCTGGAGAGGAATTCCTGATGAATGCCCCGTGTTGTTACCAGGCTAACTAGGTCATGTGGTCAGAAGATCAGTGTGTTCCTTGTTATGTCAAATTTACAGTGAATGTTACAGCAAAACTATAAAGCTTTCTTCCCTAACAGCTTTCTATTTTGACTGCTCTAAATTTAGTGTAATGTTACTTATGCCAAAACGTCATTATTTCTAATAAGTTTTGAAGAAGTTTCTACAAACGAGAAACTTGAAGTTATACTCAGCAATGACTTTTCGTTTTTTGAAATGTGCTTTGAGAATATGAATCAAAGATGACCCTATTGAGTCAACATTAGATTGAAAAGTTTTGAAAATTGCAGTTGAAGGGTAAAAAAATGATGAAAACGCTGACAACTTGACCCATTTTTAAAAAAAAAACAACAAACAAACAAACAAAAACCCAAACAAACAAATCCCAGGTCAGAAAATCTTGTTTTCAAACACTTCTTACAAATATCTGTTTTCCCCCATATTGGTTCTCTCTATGTCTCTTAGGTATTTTTGTTTAAGAGATGTGGTGTTTGTCTCACTGTAAAGAAGTCTAAAGCCGTAGGAGAAGAGAACATGTTATGAATGTAATGTCACACAGCATGTGACAATGACAATGCTTTCAGTGAAATTCCATCAATCCTTGGGAGAATCAGCCAGCCAAAAGTTATTTTCAAACCTCCATGCATAAGGCCAAATGCTGAGGGGTGCTGAGTGCTTCCAACACTAGCGGTGATGGCCACCAAAGTCACTGTGATTGGTACCGCTGTACCTCCAGGCCTGGGCCTGAGGTCAGATCTGGAGATAAATTCTGTCCGCATATCTTTAGTGCAGTGTAGGTGAAACTTAATCTCTTCATCTCATTCCATCAACAGTGCTGAAAATAGCCTAAAACAAAGTCTGAGATCTAACACAGGAAAATAGCCTTTCCAGTCAGATTGGACTGGCTAGCCCTTTCAGTTACTTGGCCTGAATCATAAAAAGTACCAAGTGACAGGTGATATATCTGCTCTGAATACTTTCCCCCTTGTAGTTCTAACAGCAGCTTTTTGGTTTTGTTGGGTTTTTTTTCTGTTTGTATGTGATTATTTTATCTGTTTCCTTTTCATGTTTTCATTCTAAATAGAATGCTGAAAAATATGTTTCAATTCATGTTTAGAGCTCTGTTTTTCTTTTATCCTGTAACTTCATATATTGTTTAAGGTCAAACACCAAAAACAACATTGTGAGTCTGCTAAACTTGTCGCTCCATTTCCAATGGTGGCGTTTGACCTCCAAGACCCTACTTTGTACCTGTATCAACAAGCTTTGTTATCAAAACAGTACCACCAACCTCCATCCCCCCAAAAATGCTGACAGTCCAGGGACAGGAGAGAATTTTGTCTTGATACTTGCTGTAAATTCTGCAGGGCCCAAAAGCATTTGCATAAATTTTTTTCAGCCTTCTTTCCTGCAAAGCTGTCAGGAGTTGGGACTAGTCTCTCAGCGCTGGGAGCACAGGAGGCAGGGAAGGAACACGTTGTTTTGCAGAGTGTGAGGGCTCCTATTTTCTGCCAAGTTGCTCTGTCTCATCTGTGTTGTGGTTTCCAGCAGCTCCCCCGGTATAGCTCTATGTTCTCCTTACGTCTCACCCCATGCTACCATGACCTTGCCTTTTTCTTTTGTAACATTTTGAGCATAGTTTATTTGTTCCTTGTTTTCTTTCTGTCAGCCACTTTTCTCCTTTGCCTGTGCTTCTTTTTCAGTTTAAAAGACTCCCATGTTTTCTTTGTTCTCTCTCCGCTTTTCTCTTGTCCAAGGCCCCGTTTCAGAGAGGCAGTCCTGTTCGTGACAACACTTGTGCGTCTGCATTAAGTCCCGTGAACCCAGGTGAGCATGTGCCTATGTAGTGTATCACGGTCTTAATGTCTCACTCTCCTTGGCTTTTTCTTTTTTTCACATGTTTTTTTTTTTCATCATGTGAACAATTATTTTAAGGGAAAACTTTTTTTTTAAGTGGCTAGAATTGGGCTGACATTTTACATCTTTGTTCTGTTAGGGCAGAAAGAAAACTTGAGTGTAATGTGGGCTTGAGTGCATCCTGTTTCTGGCTAAGGTACTGGTTTTTTTGTAAGAAGTGGAAGGATCTGATCAGAGAGCAAAGCTATCTGCTGTGCTGTTAGTGAGACACAGACAAATTCTGAAGGCACAGATAGCTACATATGGAGCATTTTAATTCTTGGGTCAGTAGTTCAAATCCATCCAGCTTGCCAGTTGCAAAAACTCATTACTGTCTGATGGCCACTTAGGACTTACTTAAAATTAGTGAGAATGAGTGTGGGGAGCAGGGGGGAGTGTTAGAGGGGAAGGTAAAAAAGCAAGGGGATCATTGTCTATCACTTCATGTACGACACCTTCCCCTACAACTGTGAGAGAGTTTGCATCCCTGTCAACAACCTCAGCTAAGGAAGCAAAAATACAGACTGAGCTGCACACTAAGAAGCTCTTAGTCCCTTGCAAAGGCAGGCTAGGCTGCCGAGGCAGCGCTTACACACCCTGATGAGGCCCCAAGGACCAGCTTTCCCTGGCTCAGGCTGGTTGAATTCTGGTGGGCTTCAGACTGCAGTACTGCCAACGTGCCATGTTTTTAAACACACTTTAAAATATCCTTTCATGTTTTATCTGTCTCATCAGAACAATTTGCTCCTGGATGCTCTCTGTACAACAAAGGAAATTAATTAGGAAGAGTCAGATGCTGTGATACAGAGCAGTGTTTGGGAGGCTGCAGTGTCTCGTGTGGGTTTTGATGTTGCAGCAGCTGAGCTGGTGACTGTTGCCATGTGTGGCAGGGTATAGCTGGACAGAAAGATTTTACTGAAAAGGAGAATGTCACGTTTTAAAAGCTCTGCATTTCCACCCTGCCAAATGTTGGTTTTGTGTGATCTGAGATATAAAGGATATATGTGTGGGGAAAGCAACCGCCCTGAGATTCTCTCATGAATACTACAGTGCATGAGGAATAAGGAAAAGATCATACCTGTGTATTTTCAGTTCCTAGATACACCCTGTCTGGAAATCAAAGTGGAATAGCTCTGCTTTTCCTTCTTCCATCATATTTCTAAATAGATTATCCCTGTAAGGCGCTGAGATGCTAAACTTTGATCATTATCATCTGACTTTGAAACTGACAGATATCAAGAGCCATTTCTTTTCTGTGATGTATGCAATCTACTGACATGAAAAGAATGCATTTAATGTGATTGAGAGAAACAGAAGTTTGATCCCAATAATTTGAAGTCAGGGCTCCTGTTTGTAAAACTTAAGTACCACAGTATTTTCCACATGCCTGACAGATGATTGGAGAATTTATTTCTTTTTCAATTTGGTTTGGTTTGGTTTTAGGGTAGGTTGAGTTTTTTTTGTGAATCCCACAAATTGGTGCAGGCTTCCTCAATCTGCACCATTGTGAAGGAGGTCGAGGCTTCGCTGTTCATTAGCTTCCTTGGTAATACCAACCAGATAGAGTATCATGAGGTTTTGCAAATCCCGTCTGTACCATTGTGAAAGTATAGGTAGATGTAGGCACTTGACTCAACAGAGACCCTCATGGAATGCAGACACTGTCCCATGGCATAAGAAATAGGTTATCAGGCCTGGAACAAAGCTTTGAGTAGTGGATTTTCTTGGCTGTCTGTAATGCTGTCTGTCCCAGGCAGACTGAAAATGTGGATGGTGTCCTGGCCCTCTTGGGAAGCTTCCCAATTGCTCCAGTTGGTTGAAGATCACTCCTTTTTCAGCTGCAGTCTTCTGGCGTCTGACAGCTGACCCCTGTATGGTATTGGAAGGAGTTAGTCCATAGCCTGATACCTTTGCCATCCCTCTTGGAGAGCTGATTGGACTTAAAATCTTAAGCATGGAGCATGGGGGTCCAAACCAGGTTGTAACTCTGCTCTGGCAGTTCTTGGGAAACAAGACTATTGGGAGGGCTGTGGATGACAGTGACATTGCTTAGAGAATCTGTGCTCCTGCACTGCACCCTGTCAGGCAGAAACGTGAGCCTAGCAGCAGACAAGATGGACACAGCTACAGCTTCACAAGGAACAGTTTGTCCTGGGAAATGGAAGGCAAGTATGACATCATTCCATGTCATGAGAGGAGAAAGCTCGTGTGTAGCAGAGGTTGCTCCTCTAAGCGTTATCAATAACTTCAAAGGAAAGGCAGCTAAATACTATAAAGGCAGGCAGCTAATGTTCATAATATGATTTTTTAAAGTTTTCTCAAGTACTGAAGGAGCTCTTTTAATACATAGACAAATTACCTGTTGAACAGGTGTGGGCTGCAAACTAATTTTCTCACGTGAGAGTCAGAATATTTTAAAAATACTGTATTCCAGTGGTATTTGCATCTGGAACATTTATTTATTCTCTTATTGAACAGTAGGAAAAAAATGCCAAACAGTGAAACTTCGGAAGTGAAGATAAAGAAGGGAAATATATGAAGGGCTGAAAGATTTATCAACTTGTGTGTTGCATCATTCTCCCTAAGAAGCATAGGCAAAAGTGAAATGAAGGGAAAAAAGAGCTGTGAACCATGATGAAGATGATTAAAGAGGGTACAGAGCAGCTGTCAAAGCAAATATCAAGCAACATTAATAACTTCATAGCACATCAGAAGACTGTCTCAAACTTTCCCAAGAAAACAAGAGCTTTTGTTGTTGCGCAGGGTAAATGGAACCAATCCTGAGGTGCAGGCACTAGTCATTGTCTGTCAGAGATATTTCAGTGTCAATCTGGAGCAGAACAAGAGATTTTAATGGGGTTAATGTGACTACAAGCTACCAACTGAGGAAAAAAATTTGGTTCTGAGAGCTTAAAATCCTACAGCTATGTGGAAAAAACTGCCTTTGGTGGGGAACTCACACCTTCGGAGAAAGCAAACGTATTTTCTTAATGCTCTTTGCTCTTTATAGAGGAGAAGAATTTTTCTGTGTACTGAGAAGAAAAACAATGAGTGTTTGCTGCAAAGAGCTCATTTTTGTAGTCAAACGGTTGACATTTTTCTTTCCCTAAAAGCACAGCAAACTTTCATCTCATGCAAATTCATGAAAAATTATGCTTTGGGCCATAGAGTGGAATTTTGCCTATCTTTGCCTTCAGTTTAAGCAAATAGCTCTCCTCAGACACACAGAGAGGAGAGGAGCTTGTTGGAGATCTGTCAGTGTGGCTGGAACTCCCTAGCCAGTATTTTTGGAAAATTTTCTTTCAATCAGATTTGCTCTGTCCAGATGATTCCTGTTAAGAAAACTTACAACATCAGACATAAGCAAGTGAGTAAAATCATCTCCTTACAGGAATCAAGCACATTGTCTTAGGCATTTGGGCATGCTGTTATCAGTTTGTAAATAGGCATGAAAGACACTCCTGCAAGCTCTTATGTCCTACATCTACAGGCAGTAACCAACAGAAGCAGACACTGCTCTGAAGTGTGTCAGCTTCGTTATTGTACACAGTTTGAGTTTCTTGCAGGTTGTAAAGTCTCCCAAGAGGCTATGGTTTGGTATCACATGTGGTATGAAACCATAATCCTTCATGTTTCTGCAGCACCCATGAGAAAGGGGTATGCTAGGTCTGAAGAGCTTCCCTAAATATTAAAAGATGAACTCCAAGGAAGCTATTACTGACTGTAGTGATTCCTGATTTTAATCTCCTTTTCATAGTAGAGAAATTTCCTCTGACCCAGCTATAGCTGGAATTATTCCAGGTTTGTCCTCACTTGAGATGAACAAGTGCATCTGTTCACTTGTTTAAATGCCCCCCTCCTTCGACCTGGCTCTTTCTCCTTCACCTCTTTTTAAAACAAAGTGAATGATGTAGGAATGCCTGAAGCCAACATTAGCAAGCATTTTTGTATGGGCATTTTTATGAAGTTTCATAAAGCTAGGAAAAGTAGAATTCTGTCATTTTCTATATAAGATAATGATCAAATGCAAGGCTCTTTCTTCCTGATGTATTTTTAATTGAAGATGTCATTGTAAAGGACAGAAAAACTTTTTTTTTTCTTTTTAATGTAGTACTTCACTCTCTCCATTATGTGAATCGTGTTAACATTTGTGAGGCTGCCCACTAAAACCAAACAAATTTGAATTTTCCACTGGTACCAGATCAGCTTATATGGCTTCTTTGGGAAAGGAAGTTTTGCTGTGTCTTGGCATGCATCTGTTTTGAGGAATTAGCCTCTTCTGAATCCATGTATAATCATTGCTTAGATAAAATAAGGATGGTGAGAGGGGAGGATTTCCTTCATTAGAACAAAAAAAAATGGTAATAGCAGAGAAAAATGACTATCTGGGATAAAAGCCTGGCAACATGAAAGATCAGAGGGGTTACTCATATGTAATTACTCTCTTGAGTCCATATGGTCATGGTGTATTATATTATTCCCACTCAGCATGCTAGTGGCATTTTGTTGGTGTCTTTTCTGTTAGTAACCATATCTGCTTCATTAATCCAAAGATTTGATATTTTACTCATAGAATTAATATTTTTAGTGTCCTAAATACCCTATTCTGCATTCTCAGACAGCCCAGTCTCTCACTAGCTGCAATGGGAATAGGGAGTAAAGGAGCCCAAAGGACTTTTTGTCAGAGATACAGAATTTTCACTTGATGGAAAAGCATGAGTCCCCCTGCAAATGAGATCTGGGAGCCTATTGTAAAGTCTCCAAATGGGACTTGCCCTGCTTTATCCCTAAGGGACTTTCAGAAATGTTATGCTAATGGTACTTATTTAGAAGTGTTTTATCAGTTAACACAGTTAACTCCTGTGTCCTTTAGGGTCTCAAAACCTTATATCACATTTTAAAATGGGACTTGGTATTCTGAGTCTTTTAGGCAAAAGCAGTTTGCATCCATAAATCAGCTGGAGTTTCTTTTCCTCACTGGAATCAGGCACTTGAAAATTGCTTCCTTGTTTCAGGTGTGTTGGGGGGAAGTCAGAGCTTTCACACAAAGTTAATGTCTTCATCAGAATTAGAAGTATTTTCTTACCTTCTTTTCAATGAAATACTTGATTATGCTGTTTTTTGAGGGGTCTTAGCGTTCTTTCCTGCCATTTTGTCTTTGCTAGGTGGAAGTCTCCCCATAGCTTACATGTGAGATACTGCAGTATAATCAATTCATGAGGCTTCCAGTATGATTTGAAAAAGTTTTGAAGAAAATGAGAAGAGCTTCAGGAACACTTCAATAATTTGCAGGGTTATACAAGAAGTCATCAGCCAATTAGGTTATAAAATAGAACTTCTCTTCCAAAATGTCTTCTTCTCAAAATAGCTGAGTATTGGCAATACCAATAAACTGTGAAGGCTGTATAGTGATGTTGCTTCTATTTATTTACCCATCAAAAATACATGTTACATAGACAAGAGAGCTCTGAAGGGACAAGGAATACATGCGTGTAGTGCACATGTCTCTGAGTGCACACATCTGCTGATTACGTCACAGAAAACTGCCAGAGATTGGTTAAAAGCTTTTTGTTGGCATTTATTTGAAGTTTGGCTGCATGAATGTGTTCTTCATTTTATAATGTAGTCTCGATATTTTCAGTGGTTTAAAGAATGGAAAGGAAAATTTCTCTAGGTGGTGATAAATCTTCTATCATCATAGTCAGAAAATGCTTCTCATTATTTTTGTTAAGAGCCCTCCGAGTGGAATCCCACATCCCCACCAGACAAGTGCAATAGTCAGTCGTGGTCTTGAGATCATGTGAGAAAATATCTGTCTAAGGGACTTTAAAAGAAAGAAACCCTACTGTACTTGGTGTTCTTTACCAATCCCAAGGTGGTTGTACTCCCGTGTGTCTTTTGTGCTTTATGAAAGTGCTGTAAATAAGACACAGCTGAAGACATTCATTTGGGAGCTTAGCCACACACTTCAGTGGGAGTCAGAGCAGGCACTTTCTCAGAAGAAAAAAAAATGTGGAGAAAGTATCTTATTTTGTAAGAAAAAGAAGCAGCAAATGCAAATTCCTTAATTGCTATTCAGACTGGAGGGGGGAAGGGTATTATTCACACTGTCAGTTGGCTTTAGAATAATTAACACAAACTAAGTTTGGGGATCAGGAAAAAGACATACAGTTCCCTTGTTTTGGAAGGGATTACTCCTCAACATGCTGTTAATCTGACTAATACATTTATGTTACACTTTGGGGGTAAAGGGGATTAGGTGGGAAGAATTAAAGAGATTTGATATGGATACCATATTTGGTAGAACTTCTAATGAGATTACTTAAAAAAAAAAAAAAAACAACAAAAAAAATCTAACTACCTTATGTATAGGCCTGACTAAGTCCAGAGACTCTAATGAGATCATGTATTCTGTCTCCAGTAGGGTAAATGGTGCCAATTCAGAACTGTGGGAATAAAATTCATTGGACTCTGATTAACTCAAAGATTGTAGCAGTACCCAAATTGGCACTTAGAATTTCATGTCTGTTGGAGGTCATAAGGAAACACTGTGGAAACAGAATAGGGAGTCAGTTCTGTACTGATGATGATGCATATTTATTTTCTACGAAACTAAATTTTATGGATGAAGTTTTATTTTCCTGTTTCTTAAAAAGGAGATTTTATGGAGGTATTTTTTTGAAATGAACTTGGAGTTGAATCGATGGTCTATCCCTTCTGTTCATATGATTTCAGATGCCTAAAGCCACAGGATATGAGGTGGGTTATTAGATATGCCTTTCCAAAGAGGAAATGGTAAGACAAAAATGGCCTGCCTGAAGTTACAGTTTATAGATTAGAAAAAGGCACAAACAATTAAAAGACGGAGACAGTTAGGGCAAATTACTTGCAATCAAGCTGCAGCTAAATGAGCTTCTTGATGAGGAAACCAAATTTATGTTGTTTAGAACCACAAAGAAATGTTCCCAAAACAAACAAAAAAAGTTGAAGGTGAGCTAAGTGTTAGCACAGTTGGATACAGATGTGTTGATGAGAGAAGTTATGGGTGCAATTAAAGTTTGGTCTTGGGTAAGAAAAAAATAAATTAGTAACTACAGAGAGCTTTTCTGTCAAATCCAGAGAGACACAACCTTCACAGGTTTAAGATGGTATGTTTATTTCCCTCTCTATTTTAACGTGTGGCTAGCAACCCGAATAATCAGTGGTGACTCAAACCAAGCAAAATGTGGCAGTCCAGACCAAAATATACATTCTCAAAAAAAATAATGTATTTAAAGAAAAAGTTGAGTGCTAGGGGTAGGGGTGAATACATTTAACACTAGAAATAAACATTTTGTTCTCTCCTTTTATAAAAGCATGAATTACCGCTTTGGAAGCTCTTTGGAAAGGTCTTTGAAAAGTTATGTATATTCTGTTATGAAGACAAAGTCACACAAAAGCCCTAAAGACACGTGAAGGCTTCAGTGTGAAACATCACATTTTTCTTTTTGTTACTCTATATATTTTTTGCATTCAATGTAGTGTTCATCAATTGCACTGAATGCTAGTCATTGCCTACTTATATTTATCTGAAAGGAGTGACTTTAAAGGCTTTGTAATTATGAAAAGGTATCAAGCAAAGCTATCCTTCTCACTTCTTATTGCATTGGAATGGTAGGCATAACACAGCAGAAAAAAGGAAGGTATAATAGGGCTTCTTATTGACAGTCAGAAAGTACATGTAGAAGGAGATAACATTCTGCTGGGATGATACCTTATCTTGATTCCTCCTGTTCTTTCATGAAGGAAGTTTTCCACCAACAGGATCTTCTGGAAATGGGTGAGTGGAGAACAAGAGGGAAAAAAATTGCAGTCTTGAGCTAGATGAGCCAGATTTCCCGAGTATAAAATTTTGACAAAGAATTGAAAATGACTGCCCCTGTCATGTTTAGAACAGTGAATGAGAAGCCCAAACCCCTAAGCTCCAAAATCTTTTGGAGCATTAAAGCACTAATGATTCTGTATATATAATTTTCTGCTCAGTTGAAAGCAGCATTTATTATCTGGCAAACTTACATAATATTGAAACAAAGAGGTTATAATGTGCTGGGCCAATTATCAGAAAATACAGCTCCTTGAGAAGGGTTTCAGGCAGTAAAAATAAATAAGAGTACATTTTTCCATTGATATTGCTTAAAGTGTAATTTGTCTGTTAAGTTTTGAATTTTGAAAATTCAAGGTAGATTTTGTAGATATACGGCCTTTGTATTGTTGTTGAAATAAGAATAGACTTTGAGAGAGCTTTCTCTGTACCAGTGAGTCTTTCTTCTCCTCAGTTTGTATACTCAAAGCTGTTATGATGCTTAAAAAAATGAGTCATATAAAGAAGATCAAGGTTTGGTTTGTAATCCTGGGCTTTATGCTCAGTCACTAGTCTTAGTATTTTTTACAAATGTGGTTAGGATTCAGGTCAATACACGTAATACTCACTGTTTGTTTTTACATTACATGATAACTCATATTCTTGAAGTATAGAGAACATTTACAAGCTTCAGTTGTCCGTAGTTTTATACCCATTAGCTGTACCTTTGTACAGTCCTTAATTCTGTCTTTACGTCTTGATTTGGAGATGATCAAGGGAAGAGAAGGGAAGGTAGGGAGAACCTGATTTTATTTCTCATCAGGATCATAACACAACAGGCAGCATCACCTGTTGTGAGGGATTGCTGGCAATGTGTGAGATTAGGAAGGAAACACATTTTCATTACCTGTGATTTGGGCAGTATTTTAAACTCCTCAGAGACGAAGGGCCGGATGATTAGACAGGTAAGTAATGTGGAAAGCCTAATGGCTTGGAACTGCTGGAGAGAAAATTCGGCTCCTCATTTATATACCAATTGTCTGAGAAAGTGAAGGTGTCTTGGTTAACAGCTTCAGGGAGGTACCAGGAGTGAGGTATTAAGTTAGTGGCAGATGCCTAGCAAGAGGAGTGAGGCTTTGATTTGGTTTAAACAAAGAGAGCTACCAGTGTCCCTCTGAGAGCACATTTACTTTAGCCCAGTTTCTCCTTTCCGTTGCTCAGCAGGAAGCCAACCCACAGAGACCCTTGAGAAATAGAGCAAGAAAGAAAATGGCTGGATACATCATAGTGTCTCCTACAACTTTTTCTCATCTTTTTCCTTCCTCTAGGCCCTCCTCAGTTAGCTCTGTCCTGGGCAGCATACTTTATCCTCAAGCGGACAGAAAGGCAGGCAGGGAGTGAATATGAGGCACCTTCAGACAAATCCACAAAGAGCTGTGCAACAGGATTCCAAGAGGAAGAGGGGAAACATTCACAGCAAGTTGCCATATTAAGTTAACAGAGAGCGCACCTGGATCTCCCACTCACCTGCAACTTCCCAACCAGAGGACCAAGAAGGGTTAGGAGAAAAAAAAATCATCAAAGTGGAAGACTGAGTAAGGGCTAGATTAACAAGGTCATCAAGGATAATAACATTTGTTTTCTAGTCAACAGTCATGCAAGCTACAGCAACACTAGAGAGGAGGGTAAGAATGGTGTAGATGGTTTGTAGTCCTTCAGAAAAATGTTCCACTATCTCTATATAGACTGTGCACATTTTGAAGAAAGTTGTTAGTGAACTTGCTCAGTTGTATTTTAATTTACAAAACTAACAGGATGCACAATGAAAATACATGTTAGGTGGAGGTATCTATTTCAGAAGCTGTTTAGAGTTGTTCAGTTGCATTTGATCCTTGTCTTTGCTGTGGCTAATACTGAAATAGCCCCACTGAATCATGCTAAATTTGGTCTTGTATAATAATAGCAAGCTCATTTCATGCTACCCAGCTGCCTTGCACTGGAATGAACAGGTGGGCCAGGAAATTTAAGACAGTTTTCCAGTTTCTGTCTTGTAGAGAGTAAGATTGGGCTTTAGTCAACCAAAAAGTGTTGTAATATTGGCATGAAATGGAAAAAAAAAGCCATTAAAAGTGTTTTCATTGCAGAGAATATAAAAAACCATGGTATGTCAAACTGGATTTAGATTCCCTGCCTCTTCTCCCCCTCAAATGCACAGCACAAGTTTATTTTCTTTCCAGGGAGAGCCAACATTCCTGTGAAGAATTTGACTCTGATTTTCAACCTTTTCCAGTGTTGCCTTGAACCTGGATAAAGAGTTTTATTTTTCCAGTCTATAAGCAAGTCCCATTCTGTTATTAAAGCATGATTGTCCAAATGTCTATTCATCTGTACGTAGTATTTTGGAACTGTGCAGCAGGCTGGTTTCTTCCTGCAGCCATCCTTTCTTCCCACCTCACTTTACAACTGGAGCTATGTGTGGCGGTTACTCTTCCAAGAAGCAGGCAATCTCTGTCTCTCTCTCCACAGAGACTGTTTTACCCAGTGGAGAACAACCAAGCCAAGGAAAACAGACAAGTCTCCTGCTTAGCCAGACTCCTAAAATGCTGTGATATACATCCCTACGAAATAAGCTTAGAGCACCGGGTCAAATACTTATCTCCTCTGTCAACAAATAGCATTGAAAATATCCCCTTCTTTCTGCCATAAATCACCATTGTACCTAAAAAACTCACAAGTTAAAAGTCCCATTGAGTTTGTGGTGTTTGCACTCTGATCATCTCTAAGAGATCTCTCCAGATTTAAAACAAAGGAAAGCCTTGCTGAGTGGAGCTCTTTATATTGAGTTAATCCATCCTACAACATCAGCAATGTAGGTCTCTATAGATGCAGGCATTGAAACACATTCCTAGCTTCATTGTTCAGTAGTTTCGCACTGAAGGCACCAGAATAACAGCATGTATAAAAAGCTTGCTAATCTGGAGTCCAGATACTACAGATATGGGGAGAGCATTGTGTTCAGACCACACTGGACAAATTGCCTTTGGGAATTTTTATTTGCACCCCTCAGGCCATTTCACTCAGCAGCTGTTCACTAACCTTGGCTAAATTATCACCCTTTCTTCTTGCAAGGGCAGAGCTAAGGCAGGAAAGGAGAAGTCATAGTCTGTGACCTATAACAGGGTCCCTGTTTGGAACCCTTTCTTCTTCTGCAGATGCTCACCCTCTTTCTTTCCACACCTTGCTATAGCAATAGTGGCAACAAGCAACCTGCATTGGACCATAACTAAAGGTCAGGAAAAAACTGCATGTCTTTTGCTGAAGTATTTCCTGACTGAACAATTGTTTTACCTTCAACAGGAAAGGGTGGAAGGAGAAGGCACCAATAGGCCAGATTCAATCCCTAGACCCTGGTAAGATGTGGTAGAATTGTCGTACAACTGAATGCATTGGGGAATAATTTAGAATTATTCCTACTGGGCAAAGTAACAATGAAGTCACTAAGCGATGACATGTGATCCCTTACTTACTGATAATTCTTAGGCTTAGTCAAGAGTAAGAACTGGAGAATGCACAATGTTTTCAAATTAAGATAATTCTTTGTTTCCTCAAACATGACTATATTATTTATATTCTGCAGAAAAAAAGGCTACATTTGTATTTTCCTGCCAACCTGTAGAAATACTGATTTAAGTTTGTATTGTAAAGTGGAATTTGGAGGTAAAGGACAAAAAGACTTTTCAAGAAAAAATTGGTGCTTGTGTGGTTTAGAGGCTTCTTGGTCCCTCTCTTTGCTGTGTCGTGGTGCTGTTTTCCCTTTGTTTGCTGATGCTTCTCACCCCTCGTGTGTTACCACTCCCCAGCTAAACAGGATTTTTAGCCTGGTCTTCTGGTCTTCTAAGGGAGTGAACATACTCAGCTGTGCTTTTGTCCTCCTCTTCTCCTCTCCAAGCAACCTGAAAATCCAGTGGCAAAATTCAATTCAGTTTCACAGAAGAGAAATAACCTCAGAGTATCTTGTACATTCTATGGAAGTAGGTGACCAGAAAGAGCAGAGAGATGCTATTAGGGTCTCCCTCTGAGGAACCCACTAAAAAATTCATCCATTATTAGAGAGAATCTACACAGAGAGGAGACCAGGCTTTATTAGTTCCACTGTGCAGATGAACCACATATTCCTTCAGCTTGGTGTAGGCTACCTACCTCTTGCTTTTTGACTGTAGCATATTTCAGCTGATGAGATGGTGATAGGAAGGAAGTCTTCACATTTCGAAAAGTGTACATAATGTCTCTTTTTGGGGGTCTGCGTTTGTTTCCCATGTGCTAGATGCTTAGTTTAAAGTTTGATACACCCTCTATCATGATTATAGAGAAGAAACATCAAAACCACTCAGTACACATACCAGGAAAAAAGGAAAACACACAAGAACTATGTGCATTATTAAAGCCAGTGCTCTGCAGTCTGGAGGCAATCTTCAGGGAGCGGAGTTTCTGTGCACTAAGCAACAGATTCATCAAGAAATCTTAAAGGAAAACACTTTTTTCTAAAAAAAAAAATAATTCTTTGAGGAGGTCTGTAATATAATCCCATCTTAATTTAGCAAGAATGTAGATGAATTCTGATCATACCCAGGACTATCACAAAATTTATTCCGCAGAGTTTGGGAAAGTGAAGTGCTGGGGCCTGAGCTGTGGGCTCCAAGTTGAGGTTGACCTGTGGATGAATCACAGCCTAGCAGAATGTTTTGTTTTTCCTATTGGCTTCATGTTCCAGAGGAGGAACCTGGCCCACCTGTGTCTCTGTGGCTCTGCCCTCACCCAGGTGGTCATGGTTGGGGTGGTGGGCCAGGCCAGGATTATATTAATCAGGAGCCAATCAGTCACAAGGGCTTCCTGTTGGGTGTGGTTGCATCTTGCTGTGCTCTCTCAGGGGTGTCCTTCCCTGTGAAGGACCACTGAGGGAGCCATCTCTGTCCATTGTGTCCACAGGTGATGCTGGCACCACAGTGGGCAGTGGAGGAGCTGGGCCCACAGGAACCTATGGCAAGATTATTTAGAGGAAGGCTTCTGAGGGGATGTTGCTGAGTTCAGCGTTGGCCTGTGTGATCAGGCAACTGATGGCAGCATAAAATGATGATGGCTGAACCAGCACAACAGAAAGAAAAGTATTGTTGACTGCTAATATTACTGCTGCTATTCCAGCTTTAGCACAGAGGTGTAGGGTCAGCTTTGCAAGCCTCAAATTCTGTGTTCTTATCATACTTTGCTTTATCATAAGACATGATCTTTTCAGAAAGTCCAGGGTAGAAGAGGTTGGCTGTTCTGAGCCAATATAGCGTAATGATGGGTACAAAGAGATACAGATGTGAATCAAACTCAAACTAATGGTTTGGGTGTCCAAACCATTAAGCATGATTCTCTGGTTGAAGAATGAATCAATGAGACAATACGAAATATTATTAATCATATGCTATATTTGAGTGATGAATTTTTTATATGTTATAAGATGCTCATGGAAAAAAGAAAAAGAAATGATTGAAGAACATTAAGGAGGGCTTAGGCAAGTGTAAGAACTGGAGAATGCACATGATACAATAATTTTTCAAATTAAAATAGCAGATTCAGATCCAAGATAGACATTACTCAAGACAGATTTAGGAAATTCTACTGTTCCAGACATCAAAATTAATCCTGAATTATAAGAGTTTTAGGATCTAGAAGGAGCCCCAGGGAAGCAAGCAGATCCTTCACATGTGACAAGGAAGGTGTTTTTTCCCTATTTTAGGCAAACTGTTGCATCTAAGAGGAGTCCCATCTGAAATTTTCTGTAAGGACAACCAAAGCTTTTGAGGGTCTGTGTCAAAAGAAGGGCTTAATGTTGTGTGCTTGAACATGTATCAGGAGTTAACTGTGACTGTTTTAGCCTTACTTCTACCAGCTCCATTCAGCTGCTCCAGGGAGTGTTTTTGTGCTTGTATAATCCTCCATCTCATTCAAAGTGGAGCACAAGCTGTTGAAGTGTAATGGTGAATTTGCACTTCCCTGTGTATTATGGCAGATACATTATGCAGCTGCTCTGAACCTTAAAACAGGTAATGGATTTATCACCATTTTATTAAAAGAAGACCAAAAGAGAGGAGGAGGTTAATTTTTTAAGTGTCTCACCTCCACCATTATTTCAAAGATCCATTATCTGTCCTCTGACTTTTCTGTAAGTATTCTCTCCTCAGTTATCCATTATTTCAGCTGCTGTCTTTTGTCTGAAGGAGGATTACAACAGCTCCATTAGCACTTCCTTCTTAATGGGAGGTCTAGTTGGGAAGCGCTGTTAAAGCAAG
Organism: Eurystomus gularis; assembly: GCA_013400335.1. Classification (NCBI taxonomy): domain Eukaryota; kingdom Metazoa; phylum Chordata; class Aves; order Coraciiformes; family Coraciidae; genus Eurystomus; species Eurystomus gularis. The sequence continues at coordinate 162,051 of VZZY01023499.1, forward strand.
GAGGTATGAAACTGGAGGGACTATATTTACTGAACAAAGACTACTACGCTTGGGTCTGGACACTGCTCTGATTCACACTGTTCCCCCTTGTCACCATTCAGTAGTTCCAGGCACTTCAGTAATTTTACTGCTGGTGAACACTGGAAGAGGGATCAGAGTAGGTCCCGGTGTCTTTGAAGAGCTGCTCTTCAAAATGTAGCTGCTATGTGTGAAGTGAGACCTTTCTGGAATCTGTGGCTACATTACCACACCCCTGCAGATTTCTATCTTTCTCCAATAAAACCACTGAGAACAGAGTTTGTCCTCAGTTTCACTGTGGGTGTTGTGGAGATGCAGTTGCACTGATGTGATCCAGGGCTGCAGGACCTGTGCCTGGGCTGGGGGGTCCCACTGGAGAGGCAGAGCACCACTGTTTTATTAACAGTCCAGACAGCTGCCTCTGGCCACCACCAGGAGGGGGGCAAAGCTGCTGTGACTGTTTTACATCCTTTAGGGTACAGGAGTTACCACACTGGCAAGTCCTAATCCTAGAGGGTTGATACCTTTTTTACTTGATACTCACTTTGGATAAGATCCAAAGTAATCACCACAAAGAATCCACTTGCTGTCAGTTTGGGTGGAGAATGGAACTTTTTTCATCGCTCCAGATGACAGTGGCAGTGTCACTGGAACGGTAGGAAAGATTGCCTCAAGAGTCTGATGCTTTTTTAAATAATGCCTGTTAGCATGGCCTGGAATGACAGGGCTGCAAGTGCTGAGAGATCCATTCCTCTGGAGATAGTTTGGAGAAAGTGAAAAAAAAGTGCTTTTTCACCTCCAATTTGGAACAAGGCAGCTCTGTGAAGTTATTTGTGGGCCTTTAGACTGTTTTGAGCAGGGAAAGAGGACTTTGTTTCTGAGTGGAAACCATAGAGGCATTTAATTACACTACAAAAATATACACAATAAAAAAGTCTATTTTATTTTATTTTATTTTTTTCAGCCAAACATACTAGAGAGCCCTAGAGGGAAAATATATTTTAGTACTTTACAGTTACAATTGCAATTTATGTTAGTCTAGTGTCTTTCATATGAGAAGTACCATATCATAAAACACTTTACAGTCTGTTTATCAATACAATAAACTGAGAATATTGCTCAATTTACTTTATTAGAACTTACTGAGAGATACAAAAATAAAAGCAGCTTGGATTGCTAGTATTTTTTTTTTAAGCAAGTGAAGCATTGGGAAGAGTAAACATAGCTAGATATAGTCTGATTTATGAAAAAAGGAGTGTAAAAAAGCTTCAGGTAATGAGAAAGGGTTGATCTGAGGACAGTTTTCTCATCAAAGAAGTCCAAGAAATGGCTGGGTTGCAAAGTACATCAGGAAATTTTAGTGAAGCCTAGACTCAAATAAAGCCATTATAATACCACTGGTTTTGCTTGCTTGAATTGTGTGATACTATTCAAGTTGTTTTTATGGCCAGCACTTGCTGGAGTTTTGTTCATTAAGTATTTTTGTGATACTGCAGAATCTTGTGGTAAAGCTTCAACAGGGGTATTCATATGAAAATTTATGACACAGAGAAAAAAAAAAAAAGGTTTGACAGGCAAAGGTTCATCTATTTCTATACATATTTGCCAAGCACTAATAACTGGTGTTGGAGTCAGTCAAAAATACATCATGGGGAGTAACCAGTTTGGCCCCAGAACTTAAGAAGATACAGGCATGGATTCCTTACGTTTTAAAACATTTTAACTACTTAGAGTATAAATGCTTAACCTGCCTCAGAAACTGTTGCCAGTTCTTTTACATCACACTCATCCAGCGCAACTGGGCAATGAACAACTACTGTGCCTACACACAGATTTTGCTGTGTAGTGATGCTTGCATGTGCCTATACTTTTAATGTGTGTCTGAAACGCACATTTTCCTAGTCTGAGATGACAAAAACAAACATTCATTAATTGCGTCAGAAGGTTATTGAATACTGTTCTGCAAAAATATCACTGGCAGTCAGACTTAAAGCTGTTTGAGAGGCTTAAGTGGGCACTTCCATATGTTAACAGCTTTTGATGTTTTTTTAAGCTTAGCCTCATTTTAGAAGGCAATATTTTGAGATTATTGGACTTGCTTGCTATTAATATCACAAGAAATATTCTCAGATTTTCCTCCATCCTAGTGCAGTTTCTGAGTTTTCAGTCTGTCTTATTATAAAATTAATTATAGGTATACTTGCTTTGGAATTTTTTACCACAAACTTAAAACTAGCCCAGACTTCATGTTGTGTCAATTTATTATAAATTACAATACTTTTATCTTCCTACATGACTATTTGTATGTCTCTACAATGCTTTTTTGCCTTGCTTTGCGAACAATTGTTACCATCAAAAACAATGGCATTTCAAAACTGCTTGATATTTTCTATATATATAGGTAATACTGTACTCTATCATTAAGTCAAGAAAGACAAGTGGTAACTGAATGATATTCATTGACAATATTAAATTCGGAAAGGCAAATATCCATGTCCTAACAGGGGATTAGAACAAATAGTTATACATTGAAAAAATTCCAGTCCAGGTGATTTATTGCTGATAATTTCAGCACAAGTGCATTCTATTTCAGTTACCATCAGAGACTCTTCAAGAATGCAAGCATAAACCCAAAAAGGAGAAATGCAAACCCCACCGAATATTTGAAATGCAAAAACATGCATTCACCAGTATGAGACTGCCAGGTACAACAAGGTCAGTTCTGGAGACTGGGAAGCTCAAGTTTTGAAATGTAGTATTACTGTTTTTCTAATTACTATGAACACCTCCATGTTACTTAGAGTTATGTGTTCAGTAAGAATAGCCTTTTGCAGTAACTTCCAGACAAGATGACATCAGTGCAACATTGCAAGGACTAGAAGACCGTGTGAGCTCTATTTGTGTTTCTGTCAGCATTTAATTGAATTGTCTGTGAGGAATTGCTAGGCCTGGAGCAATTACTATCAAGAGCAGAACTATTAGTTTAAATCTTCCATACCTTCTTTCTTCTATAAAAACCACTTTTTTTAGGCCTTGTAACTTCACTTGCTTCCTGAAGTTTTATCATGTACTTCAGCATATGCAAGATTAGGTCCCAGGTTGTTGTTCAATAAGAAAAACTGTAATTTTACCATTCTTAATATTTATCAGGGTGTTATTTAAATTCCAGAGCTTCTGGTTTCCAATTTTCAGAGTTAAAATTCATAAAACATCCATGTTGGACAGTACTTCATGGAAAATGGAGTTTGGTGCCAGGACGAAACATCACAAGCACAATTTTTCAATGAATTGACTACAGACCTATAGATTCCATTAGAAAGAGGACCTATAGTGTTCTACTTTGCTTCAGTTATGGCCTGGCTGAAGGAAAAAGAAAGTAGGGCTTCTGCCTTCACACTGCTAAGTGGCTCTAAAGTGCAATGTTTAACACCTGCTTTTCTCTTTGCATAGTCAAGGTGCAAACTAGCAGCAACCCAGACCCTAGCAGTGTCTTGAATTAAAAAAAAAAAAAAAAGAAAAAACCTTATGAAATCTATCTTACATGTGTGCACTATTGCTAATTTTAGTGTTTGCACATAGGAAGAACACAACAGTATTTGGCCCTTTGAGAAAAAGTGGCTTCCTTTAGCATTATCTTTGAGGAGTATTCCTAAAAATAGTGAAATAAAGTTGTAGACCAAGAGTGGGAAGAAATAAATAAGGTACTCAAAGAAAATGGTGACAAAAGAAGTCAAACATTAATCAAGCTTTAAATAATGATAAAGAAAAGAAGTTCAGCGTACCATCAAACAGAAACAATTGTGCTATTAAAGAAAAGAGCATCAGAAAAAGAAATGCAAGATTAATCCAGAGGAAGAAAGAAACCATCATAGCAAGGTGGGAAAGCCTAGAACAAAAGGTAAAGGATGAGAAGTGTTTCTGTCTTGTTTAATATAAGTGTGCTTGTAGCATTTGGGAATAACAATATTTTGCTTTGAAATTTGCATAAAAATGAAATTTTAATCACAATAGAAGGAAAATGAAAGCCGGGGATGGGCGGGGGGAGGAGAGGGAGAGAGCCTAAACCACACAAAGGAAGAGGAAGACATCAATGACAAATGAAGAGGAAAAACATCAGAAAGAGAGACAGGCTAGGATACTAATGAAGACAGAGCACGATGGTGTGAGTGGGCATAGAGAAACTGTAGCAGTGTGTCCTATGCTAGAAACATCTGTCCCATGGAAAACCAGAAGGCAGAGAGCAGGAGACTGGAGGGTAGTGGCGAACTGGCAAGGGGGGGCAGAGGAAAATATATGTCACCAGAAACCTAGCAGGGTAGGAAACTGAACACTTAATGACTATGGGAGGTGATGTCCTGTAGAAAATATAAAACACTTCTACTGTGTATCCAACTGAGATAACTTCCTTGTTTGGATTTAAATGTCTACTTTAACATGGGGTAAAATGAACTGGTGCCTGTAAAGTAATACGTTTATTCATATTGATTTAAATACTTCTGTGGTACTTTCAAACCTGCTTATATTAAAGTCCTTTTTGTCCTTCAACATTCAAGGTGTCCTTAAAAAACCCCAGGATTGAAAGCCTTCCTAAGCACTAAAACATTCTTGTTCATCTGATACTAAACAGCTACCTACCCCACTCTCCTACTGCAGGCAAGGGTTTGGACCTGTGTAGAAGCTTGGATGTTATGTCCTGAAGATAGGAGTATTGAAGCTTTCCTAGGAATTTTCTTGTATTGCAAAGAAGTGCTAGCTGAAGTGCTTCAGCTGATGTCCATGAGGATTGTTTTGCTTGGGATGGCTCTTAAGATAGTTTTGAATGAAACCCATACACTTAAAGCACGCAGCTGGGGGCAGAAATGAGTGATACCCTTTTAGAATGTATTCTGGGATACAGAATAAAATCTGGAGTGGATGTTTTTGTTGTAGAAAAGTTATGACTATACATTTGAATGAATTTAAAACTTTTTGACGTGGATATCATGGCACAAACTCTGGGAAAATATTGGTGCAGTTGCTGTTTATGCCAGATACAGTTTCTGATCTGTTAGAGATTTAACACTGATCAAAGTCCACTGTAAGAATCCAGGTAAGAGGCCATGCTAATATGAAGTAAAGCAAGGTAGGGCAGAAGTGTCACAGGTGGGAAGGGACTGATGAAGGTCATCCTGCCCAAAGAAGGGGCAAATTAGATCAGGGCCTCCTCCAGCTGGAGTTGAAGTGTCTCTGAGGATGGAGGTTCCACAAGGTCCCAGGTGCCTCCTCTGTCTAATTGAAATTTCTCTTTTTTCGGCTTGGACCTATTACTTCCCATCCTAGAAATCTGACCCTTTCAGAAGATTCTGGCTCTGCCTTCTCTGTTTGCATCTGTTAAGTAGTTGAATGCTTAAGAAAAGCTTAAGAGGGTTGAAAGTATATGATTTTGCCATATCTTCTTAGGACTGAACAAACCCATTTCTATCAGACTGTCTTTGTACATCATGTTCTCTCCACTTCTCCTAAAGGTTGATAATACTAATAAAATGTACTAATGCTAGCATCCAAATAGTTATTTTGAAAAGGAAGTTATCTGAAAATTTGGGTTTCTGGGGTTTTGTTGTTGTTTTTTGGTTTTTTTGTGTGACTTTTTACAACATGTAGTATATGCTGCCAGATACTATCAAGAAGAGTGAAAATATGGGATTCCACAAGCAACTTGTGTATAGGTATTCTGTTGCTTCAGGTAGGATAAAAATATACAAATGTACCACCTTCATTCTCTGAGGCATAAACCAACCTTTAATTCCCTTGGTTAAGAAACAAACTCTTGTTAAATCCTTGTCAACATACCATTTAATCATACATTGTGCTGAAGTGTCAGAGACAGGCTAGTGGATTAAATAGTTGGAATGCCTAATTTCACCATGCCCTTGTAAAAAGGGTACAAGAAAGCAGTCATAGCCACTCCTGTTTGCCTTGGCTTTTAGTACCTGCAATGTGTTATAAGCCTCTGTAACAAAAGACCTACTTTGTTCTCTGCTTTTGAATGCACCCCTCTACCTCTCTACACGTGTTCCCAGTTTTGTCCCTCTTTCAAGTAGGGCACAGATTTATATAGTTTGTATTTTTCCTCTGTTGATTCAGTAAGCAGAAGTCAGTCCCTACCAAAAAAAAAAAAATAATTAAAAATCCATCTAAAATATTTGCAGCCAAGCTGCCTCAGAGGGCAAACAGAATTTACAGGGCGCTGTAGGAAAGCAGCCACCTATATTACAGCTGTAAAAGATTTTGTAGACTTGGCTTGGCAGCATGTTGCATGCTGTGCAAAATAGAGAGGCAGACCTGCCTTTACTCCTAGTTCCCTAGGACCCACTGAGCAGTCCTCTGCTGTGAAGCATGACAGAGTGGCACAAGGAAGTTATATTTGTACAACACCCACAACTTCGTATGTGCATTCATGTAAAACTTTGTTTGCTTTCTTTTTCCTCTTGTCAGTTTTCTGTTTTAGTTTACACATTTGCATGGCTTCTCAGAATATGCTTTAACTGCTCAGCAAAAAATGAGCCTAATAAAGCTCTGAAAGTAAATACTACCAAGTTTTATAAAATGTAATAGCCTTTACAAGCTTGAGTGGAAAAGTTTGGGTTGAGATAAAACATTCCTCATGTTAGTTGTGCTGGCCACTGACTGAGGTAAGGGAGCTGTCTCTACAGAACTTCACTGTTTGCTCTGACTCTGTCTCTCTCTAGCTCATCAGAGCTACCTCCAGTGCGGGTGGTTTCATTTATCTGACAGGCTTCTGTGTTGCTGTTGGATTGTCTTCCACATGTGTGTCTCTTACTGAAGGATAGTGCTGCCTGGACATACCATAAATTGCATTAATCATAAAATAGAACAAAATTCTGGGGAATCCTGAAAGCTGATAGGGGTGGTGATCACCTGAGGACATTGGCATGTCCCTCAGAACATGAGTGGAGGCAGTAATGGAAAGGAGCAAGTTGGAAGGCCAAGTCAGGGAAAATGAAGACAGGGAGCAGAGATTGAACTTCAGATGGATTACAAGGGCTAGTGCATGCTTGTCTGCTTCCAGTCCAGCCTGGCTTCATGCCACAGATGACAGTGGGCTTCATTGGACGACTGAGGTTCTTCCATATTCTGTGCCCACTCACCATTAGCACTACTGTGGCTCCTTGATGAATTACAGGGGCTCTAGGCTTTCCTTCAGTTTTGGCTCCAGCAGAGATGGTTCATTGTCATGCCTGTTCTGTCTGCGTAAAAGAGAAAAGAGAGGGATTTAATATCTGAATTTCTTCAAATTACTGTGTGTCTCAAGTTAATCTTCCTCTATTTTTTCCTTTCTCTTCAGTACTAAGTTTAAGAAGGGACAAACTTGCCTTTCAATCTGAAAAATGAGTGTGATCATAAAGGGAAACATCGTGTCAGAGCTGGCTTTCCTAAAGACTATACTAGATGGAAGCTAGCAGGAGAATGGTTGGAGCAGAGGGACTGTGGCCTGGGCCAGCCTTTGATTTTCTGGTTGTAAAGGGATGCGGTACAATTCAGGTCTGACTCAGTCATTATGTTCTTTTCACCTCTACCTCTAACCCAAAGGGACCCTGGATGGAGGAATGGTAAGTTCAGCCTTCCTGCCCTCCAAGTGTTGAGATCCTTGTACTAGGCTGAGAGCATCCATTTGAATAGATTTTTCCCATCATGACTAGACTGAGACCAGCAGCTCTCCTAAACCACCAAACAGCCATGCTTCCCTTTCTTTTTTTTCTTTCTTTAATCACCAATGATGTGGATCACAGTTTGAACGAGCAGGAGTTCCTCTTCCCCTCCTCCTGGGTCATGAAAAACCCTTATTTATTCTTAAACCTGTGTGACTGCTTCCAACAGAAGAATATTAGGTCAGCAATAGGTGAGGTGATGTCAGATGAGGAGGAAAGTGAATCAGAGAGCATGGACCTAATCCCATAGACTGACCAGAGTGACAGGCTGATAAAAGGCTATAGAGGAGTGTCTCTGCCACAGATGTGCTGACACACTCCTCTGTCCCCTCGACTCATGCAGAGACTACCCTGGCACTGCGCTTAGTTTCTGGGAGACGGATATTCCCCCTTCAGTGACCACAAGATAATATTTTGTCCTATAGCATTGGAACTAGGATATGAATCATCTGCCCGCTCTGGCAAGGAAGTGATATTTATGTGTTGTCATCTCAAATGTATGCGAGGTCATTGGCAAAAGGTATGCGGGAAGGGGAAGCTGTGTAAAAACCGTTCTGTTCCTGGATACTTTTAGAATCAATGCTGCAGCTCTCCACGCCTGCAGAGAGAGGCAGGATGGAAAATCCCTGTAGGCTGAGGGGTTTCCAGTGACGGTCTCCAACCTCTTCACACTGGTTTCAAGGATGATGCTTGAATTGGGCTTGTGACCTGAGGAGTCATCTGGTATAAAGCAGGGAAAAGGATTTAATTACAGAGAACAGATAATCTTTGTTCTAATGCCTTTAATACTATCACTTTCTCTGCAGCTGCTCTACACATAATAACAGCTTAGCTTTCATTATAGATATATATTTTTTTTTAAAAGGCAGTATCCTCCTGTCACTGCATAAGCAGAACTGGTTTCATCCATTTCAAGTCATCATTTCTCTATGACTACAGGGTATTACATCCTATGTCATTCCATATAATAGTCTTCTAAGAATATATATTTTTCACCTTTATTATTGAGATTACTTCAGTCAGAAAGTGCCCATGGAACAGAATTGCGAATGATGCATGCAGAAAGTCAGCAAAAAACTGTATTTCTTCTGCTGATATTCTAGACTGACCCTTAGGAACAAGACTTAATATATACCGTAATCTTAGATATCTTTGGGGGAGTGTGGATCATCTGAAGAAAAAAGCAGGAAATAGTGTTTCCTTCAGAGAGCTAAAATCATTCAATGACTCATTCATATGTACTGTTAATTGTGTTTTACACTAGGGACAGGGTGCTTCAGCATACTAGTGATGGACAACAGAACGCTTTTCCATCTTGGATACTGGGTTTTTTAACTTCCACTGACACCTCCCAGTGATTGTGTCAGAGCGTCGGCTTTGCTTAAAGAAGGTTTGTGACTGAAGGCCAAATATGTTCTTGAAAATGTGAGTCATGAGTAGTGTCGGATGGGAATTATGAGTTGTGATGGCATTTCTATATCTGAAAAAGTCCAAGAATAGGCACAGTAAAAATGTGATTTTGGTGATAAATCTTATTTTGGCTGGCACAGTTTAGAGGTTAAGCTCTATCAATACTAATGGTGCTACCAGGCTCTCTCTTTCACCCTGTAGGACATGCTGGCTTCAGTGAAGTTTTATCCAACACTCACAGATGGGCAAAGGGCTGACTGTTGGAGGCAGAGTTACCTTTGCTGCCCAGTAGCCATTTCCTTAAGGCAGGGATGGATGATGTACATAACCATGTGTAAAGTTATCTGTGGTGCACCTCTGCACAGATAAACAGGAATTTCATCTCCCCACTAGTCACTAGTCTGTCTTGAAAGCTGAATTTACTTTGAGAAAAGTCAGATGCAACCTCTGCATGCCAGAAGTAAAGAATCAACAGGTAGTGTTAGGATATCTGCTGGAGGAGTGAAATGCGGGGTGTCTCCTCTTGGACCCAGTGGTCTCATTATGTTCTCATTCAGTGTGAACTCTTCAGGATTTCTTGTAAATAATACATGCTACTACCAGGGTTGGAGATCATCAACAGCTGGAGTATGAGCAAGGATTTTTTAATTAAATAATTTACTTTAAGTTCTTAATGTAATGGCATAAACTGTTGCTCCTTCGTAATTCAGAAAGTCTCTTTACTTGCAGCAAATCTGCTGCTGGGACAGCACCACTGAAGGACTTGTGCAGAAGTCTCCCTGCCACTCCAATGTTACTTCACAGGCAGCACAGAGCAAGCCCTGAAGGGTAACTCACATGATGAGTTCTCCCAGGCCGTAGAGGAGAAAAGTGAATCCCAGTTGGTATACCAGAGAAGCAGGAGGCTAATTTTATTTGAAATTTCCTCAGCTAAGAATTTGATCTCAATAGATAAGTGAGTTGAACCACCAGAGCAGATGGGTTGATGCTCTAACTCCCATGACACAAAGCTTATAGTATTTTTCAAAGATGAAACAATAGTTCTTTCTTCTGTTTGTGAGTAACTTTTTGTCTCAGCAGGGTGTGATACAATGCTTTGGAAGACACAGACCTTTGGCATCTGGGGTATTACAACTCATGGGCATCTACAATATTAAGAATCAAACATGAATTTAGGACAGACCTTTGAACTTAGCTTTTCATCTGTGTCCCAGAAGAAACACAGTACAGACCAACAGAGCACAGACATGCAAAGGCACACATGGATCTTCTGAATTCCTAACCTAAGTAGATCAATAACAAAAGGATTTAGCCTCTTAGCCTCTGAATATGGATGATCAGTAGACTTTTCTACTTTTTTTTCCCTTGAGATCATATCTTTTTTAAAAGAAAATTAAAAAATCTGCCTTTTAACAGTGTATTCTGCATTCTTCCTGATACATTTGCCTGGAGCTGTTATCTGTCACACAGAATGAACGGCATTTTGGGGGTGGTTTCTTACATGAAATATGATGCCAAGATGGTAGCAAAGTGTCAAGTCCTCCGGTACTCAGTCTATAAAAGTCTGTTATTTTGGAACAGGTGTCTTGAGTTTCAGCAGGTTAATCAAGTGAGAAATGGGTAGGTTCACCAGCTTTCACTGTTGTGGGAATTTTACTGCTCAAGCAAGTAATTAAATTGTCCACACACAAACCACCTTACAATAAAAATACATTTATGACAGGACAATCCTGTTCATCTTGATGAACCAGACCTCCAACTCTTTTGCAGATTGTGTGTGCATGTAGGTTCAGTGTGAGTAATCATATTGTTTAGAAATTACGCTATTATATTATCTGTGTGTGCAAGAATTATACAATAACATAGAAAAGTATTTGATGTCCAACATTTATATTAAGGAGCAGTGAGGAGAGCGGGTTTAGAGCTGCTTCTAGGAGGAATCAACACACTCAAAAAAGGTGCACAGGGCTTAAGGATTCAAATATTCGGAAAAGTCGCAATCTGGATAACAGTAATTACAATTAAATTGTATATTTAAATATTAACAGTGGGATTCAAAGTTGTGGCCTTTTAAACTACTAATAGTTGTGCATTTTTCTAAATGTTGACAGAAAAAACATATCCTCAAGCAGTTACTTGAACATTTACCTCTTTATGAAAGCACAATTTGACAGGATCTCAAAATTTAAAATGGCATTCCCTTTAGGCATTTCCAGTCGCACCCCTCTCTTAAAGTTACATTTTCCTCTGTGAGAAAGATTCAAGGATGACCCCCCCATCATCCTGGAATTTCAGCAATGTTCAATTAACAAAAGTCTAAAACTTTCCAGAGCAGTTGTCTTGATCATTGACTCATCCTAGCTCTGCACTCTGATAAGAATCTCAGGCTATTCTTTTATTTAGTTGTCTGTCCATTGATCTGCTTACCTCTGTAGGTACAAACAACAGAATTAAAGAAAAAAATACATAATGCTGAAAGTTTCCTCAGGGGGACAAGTCACCTCTGGGCAAAGTGTAACCATGGAAAATTCCAGCTTGCACAGGATGTTTTCTTTTCCTTCAGAAAATACCAGTGCTTTAAAAGGAGCGTGATAAAAAGATATGCAGAGTCAAGCCACAGCAAGCAGTTATGACAAGCTTTGTTTTGGACACTTGTGAGATGGAGCTGGTGCAGCAGCAGGCACCCAAATGGGGCAGACTTGTCCCAGTGCTTAAGAGAGAAAACCAGCACCCTTAATTTAGCATGGTGATACTTGAGGGTTGGAGAATTTTGTCTCATTTTGTGCCAGAGCTGGGGAAGGATTCTCCTGGACTTTTCCTGGGGGCTGAGGCAGGCAGGCATTGAGGTGCAGGTTGCCATCACTCAGCGTGCTGCCATGGCTCTGGAGCGTGACCCAGTGACTCCCCTGGCACCTGCAGCCATGGGGCTGGGCTTGCTGGGGCACTCAGTCTGTTCCCACAAGCAAGGCATAAGTGGGGACCTTGCCATGGAAGTTATTTTTTCCTCATTCCAGTCTCTTCCAGGTGCCTCTTATCTAGCAGGCACATGGGGAAGCAGGAGACCCCCCAGCTTTTGTTTAACAGAGTGCTTATAAATGCTAGCTGAATACTTTTGTTCCTGAAGTATACATTTGCTTCTGCTGAAATACATCAGACACTGTTCTCCTGTGCATTTAGCCTGTGCAGTCTCAAAGTTTTCCTTCGTGCCAGGTGGGAATGACGAGCCCCTGTTGAAATTCCCCCCTCCTGCCTTCCAGGGAAGAGCCAGGAAGCTGCCCTCAGCCCCAGAGTGGTGGCAGGAGGGGGCCCAGGTCAGGGAGCTCTCTGCATGGGAAGGGAGAAGGGTCCTGTGCCCCATGCTCCTGGCCCCTCCCGGCAAACACTCTCATTGCTTTCTCACTCGATAATGAAAGAGCAGTATATCCTAGCTTCCTTTGCACCTCAGTCTTTATTCATAGGTTACTCATGGCACTTAAGAAATAATCATCCCCATCTTTTCTCTCAGAGCAAAGATGGCAACAGGCATCGGGTCTCAGACTGTTTTTGGTGGTGCTGGGGTGGTGCAGATTTTTCAGAGCCCAGCTTTATCCTTGGGCATGTAAATACAGGGCCAGATTTTTTAATGTCTCCTGGGAGCTCAGCACAATCAATGTTTTGTGTGTCAAGGGTTAGACTGGATGCTAAACACATCTGGTTATTTTACTGAGATGCCAAAAAAGGGACCTGATCTTCAGAAGGGTGTGAAAATAAGGGGGAGGTAGAAAAGGCAATGTGAATCAGTAGCACATTACACACTGAGTGTTGAATTTTGCCTGCTGAATTCCTTTGGAGCACTGTGTTACCAAAGAGAGGAACAAACTGGAGAGGCTTCAGTAGGAAACAGCAACTACTGGGAAAGGAAGGAAAGAACTCAGACAAAATATTGAAATTGTTTAATAATCCAATGTATCACTAGGTAATGACTAAGGAGAAATGATGTTATTACAGGCTATAAATGTTTGAAATGTGCAAACATCCAGGAATGAAAGAAATGTACTTTGATGCGCCCATGCATGATCAAGAGGCATGGGGATATAAAACTTAAGTGAAGATACATTTAAGTCAAAAATCCCGTTAGAGTTTTCAGGTGGCAAGACACCAGAAGTGACTTGCAAAGAAACTACTAAAAACCCCTGTGGCTTGTGACTTCTGAAAGCATTTTAAACAAAATGCTGGCAAGTGTCCTGTGAAAAACAATCTTATTCCTCCAGAGAGTGAATGACTTAAGTCTTCCTACACAGAGTGTGGTACGCTCAACCTCAATTAGCCTTTAACATAACAGTTCTACAGATGGGCTCTTGAAGTGAAAGGTTTCTACACATTTTAATTCCTTGACTTTCTGGGCTGGGCTGGACTCTGAAAGAAGGATCTCTTGGATAGAACTTTATTCTACTCTTATGTTTGCGACTGACCTGCTCCATGACTGTGGGCAGGTAGCCTTTACCTTTCTGTCAGCCCTCTCTCCAAAAACCCAGATACAGTTAGGGAAGGAGCCCTGGTGAGCTCCTGAGAGCTTGGACGGTGAAGGAGTCAGAGCCATGTGGCATGCACCTGAGCTGTTGGGCAATCAAGCACCAAGGCAGAGAGTTGGGCTACACATAGACAGCGTAACTTCACCGTGGCTAAATTACCCAGTGTGAGAAGTAGGGGCTACACATGCCAAGTGACAGACTAAACTAGCTACACTGCTAGAAACTGGGGAGTCCCCCAGGCTCCTACATAATTGAGAGGGTCATGAGTCATCTCAGAAGATTTCTGGGGGTTGTGAGGATTATTGCTATTTGCTGTTCACTGCAAGAGACAGGTTAAAGACTGGTTTTATTTGTCTGTTTTCTTATATTTTCTTTTATAACCTTAAATAGAGAGCAGCAGAAATCGAAGTGAAGAGGCATGTTATGGGTAGGAGGGATGGAAACTCTTGTTCTGGCAGTGGAGACAGTATGTTAACTTTAAATACTTTAATGAATTGAAGAACCCAGTAGTAGCACTGGGTTGTCTTATCAGTTAGTCAGGGTTTATTCTACACTATTATTCTCAGGAGTATCTGTGCTCAGGAAGAATAGTGCTTGAAATCTACTAGAGATTTATTAAATACCACGTTTGGTCTAACCTCTCAAATTATGTCTGGCCTCAAATTTCACAAACTTTGGGACATCAGAGGAGACAGAACACACCAAAGGTCAGTAGATCTTTCCAGCTGCTTCCAGTTCCCAAGTTCTGTAAGAGTTTGTTCTGCAAGCCATGGGCTTTGGAACAGAAGAAATAATGACATCTCAGCCCAGCTTTCTAAGATGTAGTGTTGGTAGGTGGGGTTTTGCCTCCTTCTGATGTTTATTGTGTGCTTTAGAGATAAGCGGCTGTCAAATGCTCTTTCTGTTAAATTCACAATTTTTTAATTTAACACATAGTTGTCTTGACTAATTCGTAGCATCTACAAGCCTTCTAGATTATGGCAGTGATTTAAGAACATGCCACAGAATTTCAGAAAAAAGAATCAACATGCCTTCAAGGGGCTTTGTTGATTCCCTCTCCTTTTCTCCTTCTCTCTTTATATACTTTTACTATATATTAGGTGTTATTAAACAATTTTTTTGTATTCTTTATAACCCAATAATAGGGGAAATTATATTTGTCCCTTTTTCTCAAGGTCTTTTTAAAGGATTCACTACTCCTTTTATTAAACAGCAGGGTAACTTGAGTCTCTCAGCTGTTACTTCACTTGTAGGCATAATTGCCATTAGTGATTAAAAAGAAAAGTACTCTGGAAAGTTCCTAGTGCCTGGATTTGTTCTACGAACCATACGTGTTTATTAATTCCCTAATAAGAATTCAAGAAAACAGGGAATGATAAAAGAAAATAACCATTAATGCCCTTTGTCTTGGCTACATTTCTCTTTCTATTACAGCTCTGTTGAGAGCTTAGCTATAGTCCTGTTACTTATGGTTAAGTAACACATACTTGATACTTTGAGGATGCTAACAAAATTTAGATGCTCACTGGAAACGTCAAGGCCCTTTTGTTATCTTGCTTTTACTTATGCCCCTCCTTTACTGTTCATTTCTGCAGTCAAATTTCCCCTTCCTTGGGATACACTGAGTAATTAATCAGTAGATGGAGACTTTTCTGGATCAGGCTGTTGTTCAAATATGAATTTGCAAACCTGGCTTCAATTTGAAGTTGTACACTGATTTCCTTTCAAAGGGAAAAACAGGAGGAGAAATGTTTCAAATTCTCTCTTCTTTATCTTTGGAGAGCTTGCTTGGTGCTTTTTCTCCCCAGTGTTTTCACTTAGAAATCCCTATACCTAATTCTTCAGAACAAAGTACAACATAAAGCAAATATAGGTGTGAAAAGTATGTGATATATTGAAAAAAATGACAAATTCTGTACTCAGCATAAATACACCAACTATGTGAAGCATGTCCCAGGTATATTCATACCTTCCGCACTGCAAAAAAATATCTTATTAGACTTGTCTCCTTGCTGTCTCCTTGGTGAATAAGCACCAAGTCGCTTTCCTATCCTGCTTTTAGCAATAAGCCTCTGAGCCTTGTTTAAGGCACAATACAGCATTACAAAAAAAAGGACCCAGCCTGTGCCCAGCTTTGAAGGTAAAGTTTCATATCTCAGGCCTAACAGTCTGACAGTTTACACAAGCATTAAACAAGCGTTCACACACCTAAAGTCATCTCTTGACAAAATGTAGAAAAAGGCTGCCATATCAGGTCATATATCTTCAGCTTGTCAAGGGTCCTGACTAATCATTCCTTGAGTCATAATATTGGGTGCTAATAAATCTGGCAACTCAGATTCATCTGGGCTTGCCTGAGTCAAAAGGTTTTTAAATAGCGTATTTCTATTTATTACCAATTAATAACCTCATCAGCTCAGATACAGTGCTGGTCTAACATGGCCACTTGAACAAATCAGATGGACTGCATGACAGACACAGTTTGTAAGCGTCAGGCTTTATTCATATGCAGTGTTACCAGTATGAATTACAGTTCACTGAGAACATCTATAAACATCAGTATGTTTTCTGGTTTTTGAAAGCGAGGAAAGATTTGCAGAGGTTTTATTTGTTCCGATAATTTCAGTATAATTGCAGCAATGCTGTCACAGATAAGTTATTTGCATTGCAGAACCTTCTTTATTCAACAACTCAGAAAAAAGTTAAGTTACAAGATTTTCAGTAGTGTCACCAAAAAAATTTACCAAAATTTATGCAACAACTACCTGTCAAATTGTATAGCACATGTGAATGATCTGTGTCACCAGAAACAGCATCTGAACACTTTTGATAATCGCTTTTGTGCTTTAACCAGCAGGTTGCACTCACTACTGTGACACATTCAGCCTGCTCAGGAGTGCAAAGTGTGCCTGTTTCTCAGAGGTTGCCTCTCACAGATACTCGCAAAGCACAGCAAATTGGCCAAGTATGGGGGAAGGGGGCAGGTACAGACGTCACCAGCCATCTGTCAGAGCCTTTTTCGTGTTATCTGATTACAGACAGGTTTGTCTGCAATTTTGAGTAAAGAGTAAGCATTATTAAATAGATGTCTGGCTTGAAAGTATGCTTTGCCATTGCAGATTTAACACTTGATTGACATCCCTGGCGACTGCAGTCTTCTCCCTCCCCGTGGGAGAAGGGAACCACAGGCAGTCTCAGGCAACATGCACAGCCTCTCACACCTCTCCTTGGGTGTCTCAGCCTGGGAAACTATGCCGGGAGCAAAAAACAGGTTCAGTCTTTGGGCCCGCTAAGGAGTTGCAGTAGCAGCTGATGGTTAAGTAGTATATGGTCAAATATTTCCCAGTGAAACTTTTTTTTTCTTTTTTTCTGTCAAGCATAAAGCATCTGAATAGTCTGTAGAGGATGAAACACATCCAGCACTCCTGTCTAACTTCACGCTATGAAGAAAGGGTTTTTTTGGAAGGAAGCTTGAGACACACACACAGAGGGCTACTGCTGGATGAAGGAAAGCTTGTTTCTGTAGCACCACAGGAAGAAAAGCATTGGCATTTAATGGAGAGGAACCAGCCAGCAGAGGAATGGAAGTAGGGATTTGTGAATGACTACACAAAATGTAGAATATGGAAGAGAAATGTCTGCTTTAAGTCTTTCCTTTTAGTGGGAGGCCTACTTGTAAATTTCTCTTTGTGGTCAGCCCATGTTCCTTTAATCTTGACTGGCAATTAGTTACTTAAAATCTTCTGCAGGGGTACCATGCACTGTGGTATCATTGCAATTTTCTCTGGGAAAAAGAATATTAGCATAACCTTGGATGCAGCTGAAGAGTCCAGAGACAGTTGCTGAGGAGTTATATTTTCTACTCCAGGGGTACAGAAAAAAAAAGCCATGTATTTTTAGGGAAAAAAATATTTAGAAATAAAGTTAATATATTTTTCTGGACAAGGAACAACAGGTATTTGCAAACAGTTCAGGCTTGCCTAGTCAAAATCTGCTGAGCAGAAAGCAGGAGTTTGCATTGAAGTAGTTTCACCTTTGCCTGCCCTTTAATCCTGAGCTGCCGTATTTTCCATTAAACATTCTTCACTCTGCTAATGCCGTTTCTGCAGTGCCACTTCCAGTTCATGAAACCCTTCTGTTCTTCTGAAAGTCCCTGAGTTACATGAAGTAGCCCTGGTGCTTAAAGATCGTGATTTGTTTTTTTCCGTAGTAGTAAATGCTGCATTGTACTTACAATGAAATTTCTGTCAAAGATGATGTAAAGTGTTCACTCACAAAACAAACGGCATTTGAACTAATGCTATTGCAGTAGATCAGTTTGAATTAAAAGTGACAGGATACTTAGTGTTACATAAAAAAATACATCTGAGTGTTCTGTTAATCCAACAGCTAGGGAAAGCTTAGTAAAAATCCTCCAAAAGGCCTTCATGTAAGACTGAAGTCAGTTACATAGTCTGAATGGAAGTAATGGAATACAAGAAAAAGGCAATAGTGACTTACAATGTCAGTCCCTGCAATTTGACTATGCTGTTGCTGTTTCTATTAAATTATCATCCAGCTGACATCAGGACTACATTGTACTAGGGACTGTCTTACTACATAGTCCCTGAGTTGAACAACTGTTTGTATTGCTTGCAAATAAATGCAAGTTTCTAAGAGGACAGTGACTAAAGTTTGATGAAAACAGATTCTCTGTGAAAAAAAATACCCTTTCCAAGCTCCTAAAAAAACCCTCTTGCCTTTTTCTTAAGAAAAAAGCAAAGCAAAACTGGAAAAAGTTTGACCAACTCTCAATGTACCTGCATATTAGCTGCTTAAATTTATTGTCTGGAACTGATTCTTAGCTCACCTATATTAAATGGAATCACTTGCTTTACATGACAAATGTAAACCGGTGGATTAAAACCATAATATCAGTGTTAAACACTGAGTTTCTTGTGGCTTTGATATGATAAAAGAGCAAAATGAGGCTTCTTTCTCTCTAGGTATTCTCTGAGCAGAAAAAAATACTTAATGGATTATTCCCCTGAAGCTATATTGTTAAATTTTAACACAGCCTTCAACAGTCACAAATCTGTGGGGCTGGGACAACACTCCTGTAATTAAGAGGGACTTTTTACTACTTTGCATCATTTTAGAAAAGCACATTTCAGTGTTGTATGTGTAGCTTTGCAGTCTAAACCCGAACTGAAAGACCTGCGGTCTGTTTCCTTTGTCATTATTTACCTGTCTGTAAAATGGGCCATTGTTATGATCGTGCTGTATCAGATCAATAATGAAACATTTGAAACCAGTTAGTCAGAATATTGCATGTATGTCCTTAGAAATGCTGGATGCTTCTGTAATAATGTTGAAGTACTGTACTTGAAACGCTCATTCCCTGAAAACCTTTTTCTTTTTGTTTACAAATGGGAATCTTGTATTCTCCCTAAAGAAGTGGATGTAAATAGAGAAGCATATAGAGCTGAAATTATCTTCTTCCCCGCTTATGTATTAATTCTTGACAGTAAAAGCCTGTATTATATGGATGCAAAGAAATCAGGTACTGAATGAAAGCACATAATAGATTCAACTTTAAGGAGAAAAGGAGGTACACATGGTAAGATTTCTTCCCAGGCTATGAATGTTGCTTAAGTGGCACCGTTCCAGGGATAGCCTTTGAAAGTGTTTGTGCTTTAGAATGTTACAGGGACAAAGGGATAAATGAACCCTTGCCACAGGCTGTGGCAGGGTAGAACATGCATGAAGGGAGATCCTGCAGAGCTGCTGACATGCTGTGTGTGGCTTACCTGGAGTAATTTATGCCTGTGTCCTCAAGCGTGAATTGCTTTCCAATTCTCCTTTTTTCCCAGGTTGACACTCATTAGTTGCTGACTTAAACTCCCCTGCTTGTTTAGCTATAGAGCGTGGCCTACAGAGGAAAGGAGAGAATCAATACCGAACATATGAGCCATCTCTTCTGTCTCACATACTCTGCACAGGGAAAAAAAGGGTGAATACATCTGGGCAGCATAACCAGCCACATCAGAGGTGTGTGGTTATTACCATCCCTCTGTGGGAATGTGGTCCAGTGACGTTCCTGTGGAGTGGTAGGGTAGGTGCTTTAGACACTGTATCCAAACAAAGCCTGGGCTTCTATTTCAAAAACACATTTAAAAAGTCAGTCCACCTTCTACTGCCATTTGTACCTCATGCCAAGACTGATGTTAGTAAATCCACTTCAGCGCTGCACCAAATTGTTCCTACATCAGTAACATGTAAACTGACAGTTTTTAGCCAGCTGTTGAACAGGTAGCACATTAATGTGAACTGTTCAATCTACTAACCTGCAGGCTATGTCATGCTAGTCACAATTCTCAAGCACTTGGTGCTACTGAGGTCAATATATGCATCAGTGGGTACATGTTTACCAAAATTAAAAGGAGGCCACCCATCAGGAGTACAAGCATCTGGAGAAAAAGCAGCAGCATGAACAGTGGGCACTTGTTTGTCTTCAAATTTGTGCCGTAAGAATGATATCCTGTGTAGATTGTGTGGCATTTAATACTATCTGAGCTCACACTACCACCTTTCCTTCAGCAACGGCTCTAGTGAGATCTTTCTTCATTACCCAGCTACTATTTTCACTATATTGTAGAGGATGAGTATCTCCGGGAGCTTTGTTCCTCTGTGAAATGTGTTAGAAATTAAGTGTCAAAGATTACAGGGAGAACAGAGAGGGAAGGAGCAAAGGAATAGATGCATGTAGGCATGTGAGTGCACAGACATGCATAGGTACACGTACACACCCATTCTGGTAATCACATGGGTCTTGCTTCTCTGGGGAACCTGGCTAAAATAGTTAGATCCAACTATAAACTCTTTTGCCTTTATTGTCCAATAGTTTCTCTTTGGAAAGATCCTTTGCAGTATTGTGTACCAAAACATCAGAAATAAGGCACATCAACATATCATCAGGAGGTTCCTGGATGCATTTTGTCAGAGTGGAAAAGGCTTTCAAGATCATGGCCTGTAGTGTCTCAGTTATGGGTATCTAGAAATGCCTCTAATTGTATACTATGTAATTTAGTGTGAGTGGAGAACCAGTAAGCACTGTTTCTGCCAGATGCCTCTCTAAAGATGCCTTGGTTCCCTGACTTCATCTGCTCCCATGTGCACCATTCAACATCAGCCCTTGTTGATCAGAAGATTAAATAAAAATTTCTTTTCCTTACTGCAGCACCAGATCTTCCTATATCAAACAGAGGAGGTAACTAAGTGATTTCAGGATAGTAAGCAATGGAAAAGACTATTACTATTGTTACTGTTGTACTCAATTTCAGTGACATTAAAATGCTCATGACAAAAAACCTCTGGCAATTAATTGTATGGGATTTTGTCAGAAGTAAACCCAACTAGAGGGGCCCTTCCCCAAATATGATTTTTTAGTGTGTTCCCCTGCTTACTATTTTCTAGTTAGGACTCAGTACAAGACAAACATGGACCTGTTGGAGCAAGTCCAGAGAAGGGCCACAAAAATGATCAGAGGGCTAGAACACCTCCCCTATGAGGACAGGCTGAGAGAATTGGGGTTGTTCGGCCTGGAGAAGAGAAGGCTCAAGGGAGAGCTTATTGTGGCCTTTCAGTACTTAAAGGGTGCCTATAAGAAAGGTGGGGACAGTCTTTTTAGCAGGGCCTGTTGTGACAGAACAAGGGGTAATGGTTTTAAAACAAAAGAGGGTAGATTTAGAGTAGATATAACAAGAAATTTTTTCCAATGAGGGTGGTGGAACACTGGTACAGGTTGCCCAGAGAGGTAGTAGAAGCCCCATTCCTGGAAATATTCAAAGTCAAGTTGGACAGGGCTCTGGGCAACCTGATCTAATTGAAGATGTCCCCGCTCACTGTAGGGGTGTTGGACTAGATGACCTTTAAAGGTCTCTTCCAACCCAAACCATTCTATGATTCTATCTTAAGTGTTGCTTGTAGTAGCAGTAGTGAAAAGGAGACATGAAAATAAAATAAATAAAAGGAAATAATAACAAAAAGTAGTTATTTTTAAGTGGCCATGTTCCCTTAAGGAATTTGTTTTAACAATCTGGGACTTAGTGGTAGGTGAGGGGTAGCAGGAGGAAATGAGTTATCTTAAAAGACATTAAAATTGCAGAATCAACTTCAAGTTTGGGAAGATTTTTGTCTTCGTGGAAAAGACTAAGTATCAAAGTCATTATCTTTGCTATTGCATTTTAGTTCAATGTAGAAAGCTTTCATATTATATGTATCAGTTTTCTTTGTATGTAATTACAGTCCACAATAGCTCTATGTCCAACCAAACCACAGTTTATTTTGAGTGATTTCAGTTTGTACTGAAAATGAGTACGTTGTCTTTTGGGGCTTTTATTAAGACTGTAGAGATAAGTTGTGCCTTTTTAGTTGAGTCTGCTGGGCTGGAAAAAGTTTAGCCTTCTACATTTTTATTTGTTTCTTTACTTGTGGATGTCCATTTTTATGCTTCATCTCTCCTCCTTTATTCTAATAGTCCTGTCTCACAATTGGAAAGGAGACTTGCAGTCCGAGCTGCTGAGCTGGCTCCTGCTGGAACAGCGAATGCTTCTGATTCGGAAAAGAATGCGAAGCATGTGCAGGCTTTATTGTTCTTTTTCTTGCTAGTATTTGATTTCTCTGATTTCTTTATTTTCCATTCCCAAATGCATTAGTGTAATGTCAATACCCTTACCTAAGCATTTGTCACTAGGATTTGATGAGAAGTCGTTCTTATGAAGAGATAATTTGTGCTGAGCTGAAACGGGCTGTTATTTGAGGCTCTGTATTACTAGAAAGTCTGGAGTTCACTTTTCCAGGGACATACCATAAGAGCTATGATTTCATATGGCTGCAGAGATAATCAGCATTAGCACCCTGCATTTAGCAAAGAAAACTTTGTGGGTGGGATTTTGCCTAGCTTTGCTCCCATCAAAGTTAAACTGGAGTGCTAGTAATTTTGACGAAAGCAAAGCTTAGCCCAGCAGAAAATGCTTTTGAAAATCTCTGTTTAGTAAAAAGAGGTCTGTGAGGGAAATTCCTGATATGAGTTGTATACATTTTTTGAGATATAATCCCAAACATTAGCAGAGTTTGAGCCATATGGAGTAAATTGGTTACTATGCTTATGAGTTATCTAATTCCTCTGCCATTTTACTAGTAAAGCATCGCACGTTTTGTCTGACTTTTGTCATGTTTTCCCACTTCACAGTGACGGCTTTACTCCGCAGCAGAGGAGGGCTGTAGAACCGGTTACTTTAGTGCAAGAGAGGCTATGTTTACACTAGAAAGCTTGCTGCTACAAATTTTATCAGCGTGCAACAGCTGACTTTGACATGCTCGGAAAGAAACAAATTTTGTTGCATGAGCTCATACTTTGTGCAGTCTCTAGTCTGGTTGGTACACTGTGGTCATGCTTGCAAACATTCCCCAAACTGCCTTCTGTCATTGTGTCCTGTAGGATGTGCATTTTTGTGGTTTAGAAAAAGGCCCAGAGGAGAGCTGAGGAAATCATGGGTAGGTGGGGATGGCTTTCCACATTTTCCTTTCTTCACTATTTAAAATCCCCAGCACCCAGCAGCTGCCTCTTCCATGCATGGTCATGGGTCCTGCTCATATCCAATGTCTATGTGTAGCTAAGTCACACAATTCATCTGGATCTGGTGTAATTTAAATGACAACTGGTGCTGCAACAGAGCTGATGGGCTCTTTCCAGAAGAGAAGGGAGATGGAGCACCTTGCAGGCAGTAGGGGTGATAAAGCCTGGAAGACCTAGCAGCACCCAGAATGATGAGTGGTGGGGACAGTTTTCCCCAGCCCTCCAGTGCAGGCAAGTGTGATAACTCTTCCATCCCGAGGTTTATTTCTTTTTTTTTTCCTTTTGTTTTTCAATCACGAGGTGGCTGTTGTATTGAGTGGACTGTGTTTCAGCCTGGTGGCTGTTTCAGAGAGGTACCAGCAGTGACATGGTCACACAATGATAAGATAGGGCTCAAGGACCACTGCAGCCAGTCCTGGGTACAGAAAGACAGTGTTGGTGTGGTCCAGGTCTGTGGCTCGCTGTCCAAAGCAGATACTGGAGCCAGCTATCCTAAGGTGAGCTTAGGGCTTCCCTTAGAAAGACTGGGTTGTCCTACTCCGCTCTGAAGACAGGGAACATTTTGGCATGCTGTTATCAGACTGACTTGCCTACATCCCTCTGAGGCAAGCAGTTTTCATGCTGTTGCTTCTTGATATGTATTGCAGAGTATTTGGCATAATAAAGATGATGTGGCGACCAGGAGAAGGAAACAAAGAGTCGTCTGTTGGTTTTCAACAGCAAAGCATCAAGCAGAGTCACTGAGGATTGCTGAAGCTGAGGAAATATCACTTTGCTGCTGTGTTTTAACATGTGCTTAATTGTTGCTTATTTTTGGTACTTTTGTTGTGTAAATAACACAAATATTTATAATGTTGTTGATCGTGTCAGAAGGAAGGAAAAAAGGTGGCACAAAACATCTACTGGTTCTCGTGTGTCTATGCTGAACTTTATCACACATTTTTAGTGTATGCAAAAAATCTAAAAAAAGAAATAAACTTAACTCATTCAGAGCAAAGAAGAGAATCCGTGGACGTGAGACTTGCCTGTTACCTGTTCTTGCACCACTAAAGAATTACAGACTGCCCGTGCAGCCAGTGTGTTTAAGTGTATTCATAGTTATGTTTTCCACTGCATGCAATGGAGCAGCTAAGGACTGATGAGTATCTCCTGGCAAATGCTGTTGAGAGCAGCTTAAGAAGAAATGATGATGCTGCACAAGGAGAGGACTCTTGTTGCTTGCTAGCAATGCGTAACAGACAAAAGTAATTATTCCTGGCATAAGTTTAACTAATATTCCCTTTGCCATCTTCTGCAACAGCTTGGTCTGTTTGGAATGGGGAAATTGATCTTGAACTTAAAGTTCTGTGTTTTCCAGTGCATGAGTACTGGGGACTTTAAAAAACCCAAGCCCTCAGGCTAGAGTCACTAGTGAGTTTTTCAGGGAACACACTTTCATGTCCTTATGTCACTTATTTTGTTATGCTTGGGGACGTGGACAACTATTTTACTGATTTATGAAATGTATTTCTGGTGTGTTTCTGTTCTGCAACAGTGGAAACCCTACCAGATGGCTCACTGTGTTTCTTGCTGCACCGCTAGGACAGGTTTTTCAAGCAGACTAGCTACTCTCCATGTTCTTTATTTTTCAACTCTATGAAGGACTAACATTTTTAAAGAGGATGTGAGAGAGGACAGGTTTATATACTGTGTATAGGGACAAGATGTTAAAAGTGGAGAATTTTAGCTAACCCCTTCTCCCTTTCCTATTCTCAAGACACAGTTCCGTCCCATTCTCACATTCATAATGCTACTGAGCATGAAGACAGAGACACCACCAAAGAGGAGGAACTGATCCCAAATCAGGGCAGTTTTTGGTGATTTCCAGAAGTTGTGTGGATTGTAGTTCTGCTTTGCCAGGGCAGGCTTCTCTGGCAGAGTCCTGGCCAACTTTCTCTCCGTCATTGCTGCTGGTGTCTGTCCTCCTGGCAACATCAGAACTGCTGCCCTTGCTCCTCTAGTTGACCTTGGAGGGGAGCTGAAACATCTGTCCCCGCAGGCCAAGGTGCTCTTGTCTTCTGTGGACCACTGTGTGGGAGGTCATTGGAATGGACCACTGGAGAAGCCACTGGCATTTACAAAAGACCATGGAAATGTGTAGATGTCTGCAGTCGAAGTCATTGGAGTTGTGGAGTTAAAAATCCTGATTGGCTTTGTTACTATCATGGATACACATTTTGTACATGACTGTTTCTTGAGGTCTTCTGGGACACAGTACGTCATCTATGCATGATAACCATGTGTTTTCTGAGACGTTGTACTATTCAAGAAAAGAGATGCAATCAGCTTTAAAAGAGAAACAGATTTGCCACTTTCTTGAAATCTGTCTGTCAGGACCCATGTGCCAGTTGTCAAAACTTTGCAGTATGAATCTGGGCTATGAAAGCAGTTGTCTCTATGCTAAATGTGGCCAAGAAGAAGGAGGAACTGCAAGAGCAGTGTAACAGTATGTGCTGAAAAAAGGTGGGACACATTCAGCATGGCCATTTTTTGTTAGATATGGTTGTTTTATCAAGATTCACTTATACTTCTAGGGATGCCTGATGTACCTTTGTATAAAAAAATTAAAATCTCCTTTTACCTGCCCCCACAGAGCTAGCTGCAGGTATGTTAAATAGGTGGTGTTTGCAATGTGACAGTTGATCTTTATTTTTCTTGCCACTAAACACTAAACACTAAAAATAAGGCTCCACTGGTTTATTGGTGCTAAACAGAAGTAAATTCCCAATTTTGATATATCTTTATATCTTTCTTGCATCAGCCATTTTTCATGAGAAAAACAAATGGGTAATCCAGGCGTAGTTAAAAAAACCCAGAATTTATATCCTGCTTTGTCTAATGTTATCTTGTACAGGTGAATACTTCCAGCTGCAGTAAAAATCTCCAATTAACACTCTACTCAGCTCTCATTTTGAATCTCACGTGAAGTGAAAATAAGAATGTAACCTAAAATTATGTAAAATTTTACTTTTCAAAGTGCGCAGTTTAGGATTTGTGTTAAGTCCCTGAATAAAAGGACCCTTCCCATTTACTTCAGTGGTGTCTGGATAAGGACTACATAATATATGGTTATAAAAGATACTGTAGCTTTTTTCCCTATATTTAAGGAATAAAAAGAATAAATTGAGCTTTAAAATATATATTCAGGTGTTGGAGGACGTAACCATAAATGTGACTATTGTTTTTAAAAGGATTTAAACTTGGATGCATGCTGTGGACTTCAGTTCCAGTAACAGATAAGAAGAAACTTCTACTTGAGGATTCTAAACTGAATGTTAATAAGAGAATTTTGTGTTTAGAAAATGTGTACTTTACAAGTATGAATGTTCCAACTTGGGCCTCCTGATGTCCTAAACAGTTGCTGACATATAAAGTACCGTGTTAAACAACGAAATACCACCTTAATAACTCTTTAATTGCATAGCCAATGACAATCAATGTACTAATCACTGTTAGAAAATCTAACACTTCCTCTTCAGGATGTGTCCTGATTATTAACATAATCAATATCGCATGTAGCTGGAACAACTGATAATAGTGAAAGGACATTAACACTTGTGGAGCATTGTATGACTTCAGATTCAATACAAACATTTGCTTCTTGAAATGAAGCACTATTTCTTTTGAATTTGGTTGGGTGCTTTTAAGTTAACTTATTTTCTAAAGTCTTAACCATCCTCTGTTCTCCCTTTTCTGCCTTCTCAGCACCCCCCTGCCCTGAGATAAGGAGTACATAGGAGAATTAAACCTGGTATGTTTTTTTATCCCTTCTAGTTTTCCAGCACAGCTTCTGACCAATTCATTATTCATCCTTTTCTAGATTGAAATGTCTGAGTTTAGGGGGGGAATTTGTCAGCTGTTGGATTTGTCCACAACAACAGAGCAAGTGGGCCACACAGGTTTTAACTGAACTCATGAAGACAGATTCTTACTCTCTGTATGGCGGTAGTTGGTAACACCCCTCTCCAGCTCTAGTCCCAGCTGAGCAAAAGATGCCTCCATGTGCTAGAGAAGCTCACAGGCTTGCCTGGAAGGCTCAGATTGAAATCAATGGCAGCATTTTCCACTTTGATCTAGCCTAAACTGTGTTAACACCTGAGTATTATTTCCCTCCATATTTAAGAATTGCCAGGAAAGACATTTTTTTCTTGCTTGCAAATATTACAATAAAAGCATTATTTTCCTGATGTTAGACTCGCACGTTGGAGTCACCGCTTCCTTCAGTGAGATGATATCCGATATTGTGATGTGAACAGAGGCATAAAATCCTTTCATGAGATTAAATAGCACATATCTGTAGGTAGCATTATGTTTATTAGATTTACCCAGTTAATACATTTTCCTCTTTCTTTCCTGTTGCTTACTGTAGAGTGGAAAATGTGCTGATTCAACACCCATTCATGTAATGGTTGTTATATTCACTCATATTATAATTGGCCAAATAATTAAGTTATGCTTGCTAGAGAATTACAAGGCAAAAATCACCTGAAAATTTAGCATTAAGAATGCAGGAAAATAGCTGTGAAATGAGGCTCCTTTTTCAATGATACATACCTACTTTCTGTGAAACCAAGTCATCCAAAATCATACAGTGTTTTGAGGACTGACGGGCAAATTAGAGACTGTGACATGTATTTGCTTCAGGACTGCTGAAAGCCAAGGGCAGGTGACAGCCTTATGGTGCCAGGGAAGGGGAGTAGCACAGTGTCTCCCCACAGTAATGGTTTTGGGCAGGGAACTTAACACCAGGGAGACAGAGACTTTAGATACAACTTGCTCAACAATAAATCCAATACCTGGGCAAAGGGTGGTGGGGGAACAGCAGAAGAGAGGGACTTGTTGACCTTCTCCTGCCTGTGATTTTCCAGCAGGTCTCAGCTCCTGCCTGTTACTCAAAGAGACAAGAGTAGCAAGGTCTTCATGAATTGCCAAGGGTCAAGGATATGACTAGAGCATTGTAAATAATAAATGGCCTTTGTAATATTGAGATCATTGGGGAAGTCTGTGCATCTGAACATTTTGTTACACTGAGGATGGAAATGGATTATCATGAGGATTTAGAGGACCTGGAATTTGTTTTTTTTCTGCAGCCCATGTGAAATAAATGCAGTGATCTCAAGAGATGTGTGAATACCCAAAGTTCGATTTCAGTTTCAAATGTTAGGATGCTACTGTCCAAAACGCCTCTAAAACTTGATCTATTAAAAGAGAACTAGAAAACTATCATCTGATGCCTTTGATGAAGACATTCTCACAAGATATCCTATAGTTCATTTCAGGACTTCTAGTGCTAACAGCTGAAGGACATAAAATGTCAACTTAACCATGTCATACTTTTACTAGAGTTCTGGTTAAAGTTTGGTTCTGCATGGAAGGAATTGCATTGGAGGCTTCTCATGTTTCCTGAATTCATTTCTTTGTCTTCATTAAATCAGCATCCTGATTTTTTCTCAGGAACAGCAGAGGTAAAACTGCATACTATTTGGAGGCATTAAAAGGGAAAAGGATGGTCTAGGTTATTTACCTGGTGTAAATTTGTGTAATTAACAGGATTTGTGGCTTCCTCTATGTCAGCTTTGCTACCTGTTTTCCAACAGTTTCAACAGGGGAGTGTGTGTTAGGAGAACTAGGAGAATGCTTTGCTAACAAAGCACAAAGAGAAGGAAAAGCACCCACGCAGCAGCACCAGACCTTGGATCAGGCCCATGAAAAAAAGCATAATGATCAAAGAAGGGGCAAAATGAACCACCTATTTCTCTCTATCTCTGCAGCATTTGGGGGGAGGCACATATTTTTTCAGTACAGGCAGCAAATGTTTTGCTTACCTGCACTGCTGACTGGGTGGAAAAAAGACCTGGATAGTGTGACATTCAACTCTGTATCTGCCAAATACTTTAGGTCAGATGTGCTACCTAATAATTCACAGTCTTGTATTGCTGTGTTCCCTGAAAATAATTCAAGCTTTGTTGTATTGGGTGTAACAGCTGTAATAATAGAGTCACTTCAAACAGCTCAGTTGAAGATGATGACCGTGATTAAGTGAATGCAATAGAAGAGATGAAGCAACTTACCAAAGATAGTAACATCAGCTATAGACACCAGATCTCTTGGCTCTCAGCCACCAGCACTACTTACCAGGCATCATGCAGTATATGTCAGTCACACAGGCAGGGGTAATGGATGGTATAAATTAAATGGCTAAAAGAAATTTTCGTGCTGAATTTGCATAGTGTTGAGGACAAACAATTG
This sequence comes from Eurystomus gularis, assembly GCA_013400335.1. Classification (NCBI taxonomy): domain Eukaryota; kingdom Metazoa; phylum Chordata; class Aves; order Coraciiformes; family Coraciidae; genus Eurystomus; species Eurystomus gularis. The sequence goes on from VZZY01023499.1 coordinate 191,606, forward strand.
ACAACAAAATGGGGCACCACCACTCCAGTCTCAGAGACTTTAAAGTTAGGTAATTTAGTTAGATCACTGAGCCCAAGTTCTTGAACATAGACTTTCACATTTTCACACAGGTAACCGAATACTGAGTTTTAAGTTAGTTTTAACTCACATTCAGTTTTAAACTTGCACCCAGTTGCCCCAATTTTGAATTTTCCATTTGGGCCAAAGCAGAATCTGTGTGATTTTCTAGAAAGACATCCAGATTTCACCATCTCCCTTATGATATGGGCTTTTCTTTTAAGGAATGTGACTCATCTGCAAGCAGAGAGCTTCCACAGTGATGATGAATTGTTAGCTAACTTAGCAGGCCCTGGCTAAGTTGCAAGTTAATACCTTGTTCTCTTTGTGCCTTGGAGCAAAGTCCTGAGTGTACCGTTATCAGTGTCCTTCTGCCCAAAGGCAACAGATAAGGCTTGTCTATTTTCTGGTATTGCTCACTGTCTGAACAGCAGAGGCATTTGGAGCATTTTGCCTTTGCTGCTGATGGTCAGGCAGAGTTGCAGGAGCCCAGTAAGGAAATGGAAGTTAGATTTGGAGGGAGATAACCTCAACAGTGTTAAACTCTCTGGTAAACTGATGAAATACTTAAAAGGTCTTGCATCAACATCAGTATTTGATGAGTGAGGAGACAGTCATACTGGGTATTGATTAACTCTTGTATCTGGCTTGTATTGAATCTTCAGGCTCTGTGAATGAAATCCTGACCTCAGTAAAGATGGACACATTTCTGCCTAAGAGTGAAAAATATCCAACACTGCAAACTAGTCAGTACAGCAATCAGTCCCAAATGTCTACATCTTCCTGCAAGACCCAAAGCTGAGAAGTTGTAATGTTATGCTACCATTAAATGCACAGAGCACAGAGCCTCAGTGGCCAGGGTACACTTAGAAGTGGCCCAGGTAGTGCCAGGTTGACAGGAACAGGCAGGGGGCTGTGAAAAGCACTCCCAGAGCACCTATCCCAGCTTTCCCTGCTCCTCTGCTCAGCAGAGACTCTCAGTCTCCAAAGCAGTGCGCCTGCCTTGTTCCAGCAAAATCCCTCTTGCTTTCCCCCTTTGCATGAAAAGCCCTGAAAAGTTTCTCGTAGGAACTTATTTATTACTTTTCAAGATGTTTTTTATTCAGTTTAATACAAGTAATAAGTAATCTCTCCACAGCAAGGGAAAAAAAAGACACTCCACCTGCCTGAAAATACTGAGAAAGGAGTAAAAAGAACTGAAAGTGTTTTCTTAAATTGCATTTGTGGCAATGGATCCTTGTGCATACTATCATGGGTAACATAATGCAAATTACCAAGGCTGACAAAGCTTCTGTAGAGCCAGAAGCTTTTTGATTTCAATCCTCAAGTGAAATGGAGATTGATCTCAGCTCCCAGCTTAGTAGTTAAACCGATTTTGCCGATCTTTATTTCTTATCAAATCAAAATAAAAAGGAAACATTCCTTTATGATAATGTAGAAATATATATAAATTTGAAATATAATCAGATTAATTACTCTAAATGGATACATAATACCAAGTAAATACATAAGGAAACAAAATCATTAATAGATTTGTCTTCTTATTATAATGAAACTGTTTGCAAGGATTAACAGTTCCTTTCTCACACAGTGAACTCTGACATGATGTTTACATTTCCATATATTTTTAATGATCGCATAGTTTACCATTTGAATAAAACAGCAGCATATGCTTTAGCTGTATTAAATACTGCAAACGTTGAACACTAAATATGGAATAAATTATCTTGTAAAGTTAGTTAATATAGGAAAGTCCCTCTAATATGCCTCATCACTTTAGTTTTAATATGCCAGGGCTTTGCTAAAATGGAATGCCTATTTTTATTAACTATAGAGTAAAAATGTTTAATAGAAACTCTGTGGGGAAAAAAAAGCATAGGCTGGACACAAATGTCTTCATTTTGTTTAAAAAAGAGAAAGAACATTTATACATTGTAATAAAAATAGAAGCATTTTCATGGTTTGGTTTTGTTGCAGGATTTATTTTTTCAAGTTCAAGTGGAAAATTATATTATTTAGATCTCTTTTCAGATCAAGGAAGGGAACTATGCAGTAATAAATGCAGCATAGTCCAGCTGTACTTTGACAGCTTGGATGGGCTCTGTAGTTTCACTGAAGCATCAGGAGTAAACCACTGGAAAGGTACTGAAAAGCCAGTTTCTTTGACAGCAGCCTATATATGGAATTATTTTTCTAGCATGATAGTGTAATGGTACATAGTCTCTTTAATTTTAGAATTACCCAATGCAGTCTCTAAACAATTTTCAGTATATGATCAGGACACTTGCATGTTTATAGCACTCCAGGGACAGACCTTAGTGAAAAATTGTCGAGCTAGCACTCCCCTATTGGTGAAAGATGTTCTTCTCACCATGTCTCCTGGCTTTTGTGGTTCCACCCTGTGATTGCTAGTTAGAGGGAACACTTCGAGGAGTAAATAAGGAAGTCTGGGAATCTGTTCATTCTCTTCTGAAACTGCCAAGAGGACCTTGACACTAAATACGTCTTTTGAAGAAATGACATTTAACCAAAAGCTTGATCTGTAATGGGATACTATCTAAATCCTATAATGGAAGTAATTTACCAGATTGGTTTGGAGGCATATTAAGGCAATATAGGAACCATGGTCTGCATCACTGATAATGTTATCCATGCACTTGCTAGTCCATTAGCAAAGTGATTCATCTGAGAGCTGCAAAAGGGCCAGAGCACTCTCCCAAACATACAAACATCTAGACAAAATAGATTGCAGAAGCAACTAAGCAGCTGTTTCCTCTCCTGCCATACCTGCTGCTGGTGTATGATTGAGCAAATGGCCATTAGGGTTCCTGCTTTTAACAAGATTGTATGTGCCTCTTTGAAAAATGTCTTTTGAGATGGATGTATTTTCCTAGCAGATACTACATGTAGCTGCAATCCCCAAGCTTGCTGTTCAATTAAGGACAAATCTCAAACAAAATATGCAGCTGCAAACTACTGAACTTAACCTGGCATTAGCCAGCATTAGAAAGGCATGCTCTGATAACTTCAGCAGAGAGAGGAGGTTATTTAAGGAAGTGTATTCTCTGTCTCACATAATCACTGAGATTATTTCTTGCTATCTCTTCCTTGTCCTCCCCACCCTGAACTAAACCACAGCTGCAGAAACGCCAGCTGCATTGGCACGGGCAGGCACAGCTTCAGGCTTGAGACTGCTGCTAGTAGGGGTGTGCAGTGGGCCCTTCTGAAGCCTAAAAGGATATGCCCAGACAGGGAGAAGGGCCAAGGGCTGCATCACCACTTACCATGCTGGACTAGCATGCAGGTTGTAAGGTCAGCGTGCGATGCAAGTGCAGTTCAGGGTCTTGTAGCCCAACAGAGACTGGTTTCTTTCAGTGCCTGGATTATAACCAATTGTGTCAGTGCAATATGAATTTGTGTGTATTATAATAAACAGGTTCAATTTGTTCAAAGTGAGGACTTTTTAAACGTACAGTCAGAAAAAAGAACTGTTCATCAGCCTGAGTATATCATAAAACTCCATTCCAAATACATAAAAATAGCAATGCTCAAATAATCCCTGAAATGCCTGTAATTTATTGAGTCCTCCTGAGTATCACTGTCTCTATGGTCAGGTAGAGATAAATGGATTAGTTCTGGATATGAGCATCGGAACTTACACGCCACTGCTCAAATTCATACCTACTGAATTTGAGTCTATCGTCATGTTGTCAGCTATCTAAATTTGCTATGGTTTAACCTCTCCAAGATGTTTTAGGTGAAAAAAAACAACTTAGGGGGGATAGGGATGTTCCTTGTATTTTATAGGGAGGGGGAACCTCCTCCAATCTGCTGGTAATATTATTGCTGTTCATATGTATTTGTTTCCAACTTCGTTCCAAGAAACACTGCCTCATTTGGCATGGCCAGAATGCTGATTCTCACATTATTTAGTTTATTCTGCCTGTCTCTGTTTATCTGCATGCCCCCAGTGACTCTGACATCAGTTCCAATAGTGTAGGCAGTTTTATTTTCTGCTTTTCACTGAACAAAACAGGTAACAAGCTGCCTTCATCAGCACTGTTCCACAGCAGTATTAAATGCAGATATGAGTCCAACTCAGTATTCTGCATTGCTTGGCGCTTGTTTTCTACCAACCACTTGGATGGCTGATAATGAGACTTTCTTGTTGAATCTTTCCTTTTAGTGTTAAAAAATTGTATCTACTAAATTTGGGCCTATTATGAGTTATTACTACATCAGGAATACAATATCTAGAGAAAATAGGTAGGCTGAATCTCAGTTTTTGTGTCAGCATCTTCTTCTAATGTTTTCTCTTAACAGCAAGAGGTAGGTGCCTCCACCAAAACAAGTAAATCTCTGCCTAGCTTGAGCCAGAAGAGTTTTGCTTTGCCACCAGACAGACCTTTTTCACTTGTTTTGGTTTATACCTTTATCTTATTTCTTTTCTTTCGAATACTGGGCAGAGACTTGGCTGCTGCTCTTCACTGTAGTGTTTGCAAATTCATATTCTGCTTAGTGTGAAGTCTGCCTTTGATTTTGTACATTTTTCCCTGCTTGCTCCTGGCCTGTCATATGGGATCCTCTGTAGCATCAGTGTATTGTGCACTGGCCTCAGGCTGGATTAGATTGCCTTTCTGAACAGGAAAATGCTGAAAGCTGATTCCAGATTCTAAAATGAGGCTTTGCCTATTTTGAGTCAATTGGTGATTTAGGCCATGTCAGCTACAAACAGCCAGTGACTAGATTTAAAGGGAATTAAATCTGTCAGGTCCTTGACCTGTGTGGAGGTATAATGTCCACAGCACAGTGTGGAGCAGACCCAGGAGAGCAGGCCACAGTGGCACTTGGACAAGGGGGCATCAAAGCTGAGATTTCCACTTGACGTGAGTTTTCCACAAAACTGGAAAGTCCAAGTCTTTCCCAGTTCCCAGCTATTGCAGCTGTCCTCCTCTCTTTCTGCCATCAGACCTTTGTCAGGGAGGAACATGGGGTATGCTTTGTTCCCTCTTGCTGGGGTTGGGCTGGTTCCTGTTGTCCAGATGCCCACTGGCCACCAAACCAGTATCAGCGCCTGCAGGGTGCATGCTAGGACATACCTTGGGCAGGAGTCCTTCCCAAACCAGCCCTCCAGCAAGCAGTGCCCAGCAAAGTTGCTAGTCATGTTAGCAACCCTGAGTTCAACCTAAGAACAGTTCTGAGTTCTTCAGTCTCTCCACTTTCTTCTGGTACCTGCTTCTTTTCTACCATACCTTGTTCACTTTCATGCAAACTGCTTCAAATTTCTGCATTATGGTTTCCCTGTCAGCCACTTCTGAGTTGATTGGAAACTGTTAGAAACACTAAGTGCTTCAGAACCTGCTATTGTCAGAAATTAAGGTACTTCCTGGCAGTCTTCCTTTTGGCTGGTCTTCTAAGTCAGCAGGTACCCTCTGCTTGCAGATTTCCATGCTGTTTCAGCTCTGGATGGGCTTTTAAAGGCTCTGTGTACTGTTTGAAATTGCTTGGAGCAGTAGCTACAGTGTATTGAATACATACCTGCGGAGCCTGTAACTTAGGCGATTCAGGTAGCAGACTTGCTGAGGCACCACCTCAGGGTAAGCCAGCCCACGAGGAGGAGGTTTCTTGAACCTGCAAGGTTATTTCCAGTTACTAGTTACTGTCTGAGAACAGGCTGAATGCTTTGCATCTTCCCATAGTTTCTGCCCTGAAAACTCAACTTTGGTGTCAGATAGCTGTTGCTGTCAGCATCCTGCTCAGTGGGAGCCCTTGTGCAAAGTCCAGCTGATTCCGCTTGGCTTCGGTGGGATTTTGCCAAAAGTAAGCCTTCTCATTGAGAGATATGCCCTCATTCAGTTGTTGTTCAGTGGTTGTTCCTGAGGGCAGTGAAAGAGGTTTCTTTCCTGAAAAAAATGCCTTTAGGTATAAGGCTTTCCAAAGAGATGGAAATAATTTTTATTGCACCTCTACAGAGATTTTAAATGATGGGCTCCACCATTTTCCCAGTGTTTATTTCTGGAAGGAAAGCTCCACAGTATCACACACAAAGACTCCCACCATCAGCACTGCTGCCAGTGGCTGTATATGACGAGCTGACCTCATCCAAGATGCTTCTCACTTCTTAGTCCAAGGTGCTTCTCATTAGTACCAGAAAAGATTAATTAAAAACCCAAGGAGGGACCTGACAAGGGAAGTGGTGCAGCTAGGAAGAAAACAAAGGGCTGATGAGGCAACAGAATTAGCAAGCAGCAGGGCTGTGTCCATCCAGTGGTCTCCAGCAGTTTGATGATGGCCAGACACTCAGTTTTAGCTGAGAAATGGTTCATGAAGGACCCAGGAAAGGTGAGAAAGAGAAAGGGGTAATCTCTTTAAAGATACTTTGACTTTCTTCATCAGAAAGGAGAGTGGAAGGGGGAGGGTTTATCCTGGCAAAGGTCATGTCAGCGAGGCAACCACACTGGAAGAGAATCAGAAGAGCAAAGTGTCCTTCAGTCATCCCGAAGGACAATATGCTTCATATGCACATCCTTCAACGTGCTTCTACTGTGTCCCCATGGGCTTTGCACCTGCCAGAGATCTGGTCTGTCTGAGTAAATGAGGGAAAAGTTTTTGACTGCTGTCAGGATATTCCAAGCACCTAGCTGGACTGTGGGGTTAAGAGCCACACATTCATTCACCTCTTTACAGACGGCCACACACTATCAGCTGGTTTCAGCACCCACTACTTTTCTCTTTGAAAATGACAATCTTAATATGCTTCCATTTCTAAGCCTATTAGGATTTCTACAGAAAAGATAAAAAATATTAATTGAAATTAATCCTATTGTGTGTATTTTGCTGTCAAACCAAATAGAGTTACTTCAAAATTCTGGGAAATAGATATTCTGATTTATTTTAGCTGTCTGGGCAATGACTTACTGGCTGTTCACAAATGAATGATTCTCCATTTGAGGTACTAGTGGGAATTTCTCATTACAGTCACAAGTCAGGAAGTGAATTTATATTCTTAAACATACTAATATTAACCAACCTCAAACCCTGTCTGTATCAGTATTAGAGAGATACAGCTGGCAGCTGCCTGTAGAGCTCCTCTTTCACCAGCAGCCTCCTACCTACATTGTTCAGTGCTGTCTGGAGCACTGCAAACACAACCTTGCAATACTGTGCTGGGAAACCACCTCTCATGCGGGCACACAAAAACCAGTAGCCAACACGTGAGAACTTGTTAAACTTCTGCTATGAGATTACTTTTTTTTTTTTCTCCCCTTCCTCTTAAGAAAAACAAGTTTTACTGTTTTTTTATTCCACCAGGTAGTAATGACAAGATGTAATTTTTATTCAAATGAGTGACAGGTGTAATTGCAGCTATGGGCCATGATTTACTGTGCAGCACTGGTTACTGTAAAGAGTACAGCATCATATGCAAGGTTTATGTTGAGTGGCTAACACCTAGATCTGTGAACTGTGAACACTATGAACACACTGGCATTAGCATATGGCAGAGTATTGAGAGTAGGGGCCTTTCTAACTGTCGTGAGAATCACTCTAATTTTTAGGTGCAGAAGTGCATATATTTCTCCCCTGTAGATTTCAATTAGATTTCAACATGCATTGGCTTCAGGCAGCTAAAAGATGGCTCTTGTGGTTAAATAGAGTTTAGATAATCATGAGCTTTCCAAGGATGAGCTTATATGCATGTCCAAATTATATCTCAAGTACAATAACTAACCCAGAATATTTTGTTATTGTTGAGGTAGCCAAATGAATGGCCATCATACTGATGGTCAGTTACCACCCTATGGAGAGTCACTAAGTATATGTGGATTAGTATGTGCATTACATATAGTCCTCCCATGTGAAATTTGGTTACTTATTTGAACTTCAACACTGGATAGCTTTTGTATTGTTCTCAAATGGGCATTGGCACTAATTTGGTAAATTCAGCCATATGCTCTGCCTGTAGCTTACTGCAGTTCACAGTACCTGTAGAATTAAGTAATTTATTTTTTGTCTCCTGTAACTTTTTGGATAACTTACTTTGGTAATGAGATGTGTTTTCTTTTAAATGTATGATCTCAGTGGCAGGCAATATTTTCTCCTCTCTTTTGGAAAACTTTAATACAATTGAGCAGTTGATTTCTACTGTTTGGCAGGAGAGCAAACAGCCCAGCCACTCTGGTTAGAAAGGGCCGTAGTGAACCTTGAAGGATGAAGCTGAGGGAGATCGTGTGTGGTCTAAGGCTATAAATCTCTGCTTATGTCCACACTAGGAACTGTTTCAGAGTCAAGCTTCTGATACTAGGGTCTTTTATTTACTGACTAGGAAGCAGCTGCAGCCATGTTGAGATCCTATGCCTGCGTGCAGCATAGCCACAGCAGCACAGTGCTGGTCCCAAAGTCATGCATTTCTAAAAACAGAAAAAGAGGATATGTGCCTTGCAGCTATGCACGTGGTCCTTCCCCTGGCAGTCTGACCAGAAAGCATTAGCTGACCAGGAAGGTGGCCCTGAGCTTATGCATTCCCCAACCTTACTATCCCCGAACCTTTACTTTCTAGGAAGTCTCAGCTGCATACCTTTCTTTCTCAGTAGTTTTTCTGCTTCTTTCTGCCTCAGAACTCTCTCCCCCTGCCTATTCCTCATTACCCGAGCCCTCCTCTTTGGTAGTCCCAGGTCTTCTTGAAGTCTTGAGCTTTCAGCTCGTGTCAGAGACCCTTGACCTTCCCACTGAGGGGTGACTGGTGTCACCACTGTCACAGGCCCATTATGACCTCCAACTCGTGCAGAGCTGGAAGTGCAAAGAAGGAGAAGTGTCTGGGAGAAAGATTAAATCCCATACCCGCTGCGTTTTCCCCACATTCACAAAACCCCCCACCCATAGGCACAGTTCAGTAACTGAGGAGTGACCTTACAGCAGCTGATCCAGGTTAGGAGGTGAAGTCTGCAAATGGAAAGTCCATCTTGACTTAATGCTTTCCAGGACCGACCAGATGCTATTCCCTTATAGCACAGAGGTATGTGAAGTTCCTGACTTGTGTGGGTTAGAAACCAGCAAAACCACAAAGCAAGAATATTGTCCCCCTGAAACTGAAGTCTAGTGGAAAGGGGTTTTTTTCTTAATATAGTCTCTTGAAAAAGCAAGCAAAATCTTTCATAGTTCAATTCAAAAAGCTACTGATGTAACTCTAATGCTCAAATTGTGATTTCTTTGCACTGGAGAACAACTATTCACTGCTATCAGCTAGATATAATGAAATGTTGATGAAAATGGGTGAAGAGTTTGGAATCTGTCCCTCCACTTGCACAATCAGGCAAATCCAACTTGAGAAATGCAAAAGTTAAAAATAAATTCTTAACTTGCTGTTATTTCCAGCAACAACAGCATTCAGAATAATCCCAAATGCCTTTAGAGGGTCAGTTCAGATAAGCAACCAAAAGTTCATTTGGTGTAATCTGAAAAGTTTATCTAAACTTCTTGCGTCTGCATAATTGAGTTTGAAATCTTGCAAGAACAGGCTTGTTCTCTGAGTCTATATAACATACACCATATCTTCTACATGTCTACAGTTTCAAATTCAGTGACCCAGAATAAGTCAACAACATTCGCTGTCATACATAACACTTGCTCGGTTCAAATGTGGCATTCCTGCTATCTTTATAAATGGCATCACCACAGCAGAAGCTGGAATGAAGATCTGAGATGCAATAACCTTTTATGCTGCTTGACTTAAACTATATCTTCTGATGTCCTGTACAGCACATAATACTAGGTTTCAGGTAACTAGTTTTAATCAACTGATCGATGTGATAATCAAAGTTTGAGCTTGATGCAAATAGCAAAGCATCAAGTGTTATATTCAGCTTCCAGCTCCCAATACGTATTAACCTTGCTTGTTGTTTTGTAAAGTTTATTTTCTCAAGTTCCCTTTGGAAACACATTGTAGTGTTTTGTCTCAAAGCACTTAGCACCAATTCATTTCTTCAAACCTACACATCAATAAAGTTAATCATACCCTCATCATACAATGATGCAGCTCTTTTCGTGCTAACAGGTCTCTATCAATGCACAAGTGCTAAACTGAGGGCCTAAGCAGCCTTTATTCTCTGTGCCTCCCATAGGCATCGTCCTGAATCTCTCAATGCACTTTAACTGGATATTTAGGGACCAAGGTATTTCTCAAATGGGCAGAAGAGCCTGCCACTGCCCTGCTGTCTGGTGGAGGTTTCTGCCCCTGGTTAAGCCATATCGTGTTGCCTATGCTTACAGAAGAGCTCCTACTGTTGTTCACCCACTGAAGCAGTGCCTGATGGAAAGGGATTTCTGGAGGCTAGCAAGGCAGAGGGTTGCCTATTTAAGGGAAGGAGAGGTGGAGCCCAGGCTTCAGACTGCAGAGCTGCTACCTTGCCCAGCTCAGTCAGGCAAGCCTGCTAAATGGCCTGTTTTGTAACACCCAAAACTGGCAGTTCTTCCAGTGCTTCTCTTCTAGTCATGCTTGGTATCACTCACATACTGTCTTTTTTCATCCTTGTGTACCCAGCCTCCTTATGCAGAGCCTGTGTTGTCTGGTGGTGGTCTGCCTTTCTTATCCATCCATAAGCTGGGAAAGGCATTTTGAGTTCAAGATGTATGCTTGTCTACTATAAAAACCCTTTTTGCAGCGTCAACATCCTCGTCAACTGATGATTAGGTGCTGAGAGATGGTGGCATTTGTGGAGTTGCTTTTAAAATGTTGACACACAGCAGTATAGGCACCTTTGCTTTTTATTGTCGCCCAGCCCTCAACATGGAAAATGTCAGTAGTGTCTGCTTGATGAACTCATCTTCCTGCTTCTGTGCCTAAATTAACAAGCATCAGATATAAACAGAATTTAAGTGGTGCCTAAGTAATATGTGCAGGCACCCTTTCTAGTCATCTAGGAAATTACAGCCCTTCTGAGATGGTGGAAAGGGCAACTTGCTGTGCACACCTCCACGCAAAGCAAGACCTTAGGAGAGAATCATAGAATCACAGAATGGTAGGGGTTGGAAGGGACCTTGAAAGATCATCAAGTCCAACCCCACTTCCAGAGCAGGATCGCCTAGACTAGGTCACACAGGAATGCATCCAGCCAGGTCTTGAGTGAAGGAGCGTGTGACAGTGCATTAAGGCAACTTGTTGTAGGGACAATTTATTTACTCCATGCTGTGGTGCCTTTGGCAAACAGTCCTGAGAAAGGAGTGCATGACTGAGCTGTAGCCTGGTGAAGCGCCTTTCTGTCTCAAGGTGTGAATGCCTGCCACTGGCAGATAACTTCTTCCCCTTTTTCAAAGCAGCCAGTCTGAAGGATGGAAGGACTGGTGGTGGCTGCAGCCTGCTCTGCCAGCTTCTTTCCATCAGCTGCAGCCCAGGGCTCCCATTCTTCCACCCTGGTTCTGCAGCCAGGGTCAGCACTCATTCTGCAGCTACCTGTTTAACCTTGCTACCTTGGGAAATAATGCAACAAATTGCTACAAATTTATTCCCCTCCTCCTTATAATAAAAGCTAGGAAGAGAGGAAAGCCATAGGAAATCAGTGAGCTCATTTCTACTGGTTAGGGCAGGATGTAAACTCAAACAGAAAGTACATCAGCTGGTACTGATATGAAAGACACCTCCTGACAATAAATTTCCTCTTAAAACTGACTAAGAGGAACTGACAGCTATGCTAGAAGCATGATGAAAAGATCTAAGGAATGTGTGGGGTAGTAGAAAGGCCCTGATGTTAATTACAGTAGTAAAAATCACAGAAATTCCTCCTCCACACTCTGTCTTTTACTCTCCTGTCGTATTCCATTCCGCACAGAGGGCAGAAGCAGGTGCACATGGAGTGAGAAGAGGGAGTGTGTGATCCCTTTCACTTCTTTAAACATAAAGGGCAAGTCTCTTCCAGGTTCTGCATTTGCTGAGGCCCAGATGCTGGTGGTTTTACTGGAGGTGGTGGGGCGGAGGTGGAGTCTGTTTAAAATGGGTTACACAGAAAGTTTTGTGCCCAAGGTGCACTGTCTTGGTTTATGCTGATTGTCGCCGCCAGCAGAGACATGTGTGCTGTGGTGTTCTCTTGTAACACTGAGCGGTGATGATTTTTTGGTAATGTTGACCTATAGGTTTAGACTGCAGAGGCCCCAGGGAAGGATGCTGGTGCAACTGGTGCGAATGGACAAAACAGTCCTTGAGGAGAAGAAAAAATAAATATGGAATCAGAAAAGTTTTGGGTTTTTTTGGCTCAGTCTTTAAATTTGAATTTTATTTGAAGTGAGAAGATTTTCCAGGAAGAAAGGAGTCAGATAAGTAACCTGAAAATAAAAAGAAAATATTTTTGTTTGTTTCTACCACGTGTAAGTGGCATTTTCTCTTCTTGAAATTATTTTTTTTAAATTCACAAAGAAAGCTGAAGTTTGCAGTGACTTTTCAGGTTGTCCAGGGAATGAATAATTAAGATATTCCCCACACTGCATCTATGAGAGCCACTGACTAGCCTGGAAGTTATTTTTTTGCATAAGGGGAAGAATTCCTTCACAAAAAAGCTGTTTTGTAAATCTCTTTAGCATCCCTTAGCAGTTAAGTTACTCTTGTTCAGTGTGAAGGGTCAGATTGGGGTTTACCAGATGAAGCAAGCTAGGAAAGCTTGCATATTTTTTAAAGACGTTTAAAGGAAGTAGAAGATCACTCCATTGCTTAAAAGCTTCATTGATTTTTCAGGACTGAATATCTTTTTTCCTGTTTAAAGATAAGTGTAATGTGTGGAAAGTCACAAAGGAAATGCAGTGATAAGAAGCCATTTTACAAGGTGGGCTCTTTTGTTCCCTCTTCTGAAAAGAGAGCTGAGCAATACTATTTACAATATTATAATGAGTATTCCTGTGTTATTTTAAAGAGCTGTAAGGGAAGAAAGCAGATCTGCTAGAGAAAGATATTAGAATTGCCAAATAGGACATACATACCTTGACTTTGCAGAGAAGCATTTTCCTTTCTATTTTTGCTAAAGCATTAAATATTCTATGTGTATGCTGGCCATAGCATTAGAATTAAGACAGTAATTATCACCTCTTGATCACACCATCTAGTTTATAGTTCCCTGTTCATGTAAAGCAAAGGTGAGATTGTCAGAGAATTGGCACTAGTCCAAGGGCTTTCGAACTTTGTTAGGGGGCTGCGTCAGAAAGGGGTAAGAGAGGCATGTTTTATACAGCAGGTTTCAATCTGAGGACATCTTGATAGCAACTGTAATACACAGGAAAGTAAAGGCTCCAGCTAATTTTTGAGCAGGAGAAAGGACTGCATGATGGCCCCATGTCTGTGATTTTTTGCACTGACAAGTGACTCTGGTGGCACAAAGGGGGCAAGAAACCATTCTGAGAGCCTTTCACCCTTTCTGAAGCCACCTGGTGCCTCAAGAAAGCAGCAGTGAGTGCGAGCTGCACCTGGTGCAGAGGAACCTGGTGGGTTAGGCAGGTGCCTGGGACGGCAGTGGTGTTGAACCCAGGGGTTGTCCTTGGCGGCAGCACTGCCGTGCTACTGAGCAACTCTGGGTAAAGGGGGGCACTACTGCCAAGTGAATTCTGTGCCCTGTGCTCTCTCAAGTGAAGCAATGAGTATTGAGTCTTCTAAGAGTTGAGCTAGTTTGGTTTTTTCTCCCTCTTTAAAATATACATTATTTAGATACATTGCTTAGGCTCTGTCCCATTATAGATGCAAAATTACAGTAAAGATGCAAAGAAAAGACAGACAATAGGATAGAGGATACTAGAAAAGATGGAACTTAAAGTTGCCTGGGAGGTCCTTTGGTTAACATGTTTGAGGCTTTCTGTTACCTCATGGTTAAGAACTAGAAGTTTTGATGGAGTACCTTATAAATTAGATAACAGGTTCACGTGTGATGAAGAGAAATTGGGATCTAAAAATAAGTGACAGACCAAGTAGCTAGGAACTGTTGAGGTATGGGCTGAAAGGACCTCTGAAATTTAATTTATAATTAAGTCTTCTTTCTCCTACACATTCCAGCGCTTTTCCCATATGCACTTGCATGTTTAAATGATAAAGTGTAAATTATGCTTCATTCCATAGCTCAACCTTATTTTTCTCTCATTCAGCTGAAGCAGTAAAAATATTGATTAAAAATGCTGGTTAGCCAGCTGCTGTAGAAAGGATCTGCAGATTCCTTAATTTTGGGACGGGGACCACTCTCTGATTTATATTGGTAAACAAAATGAAAACTTCTTTTTTGTAACGTTCAAATTATGGTTTTGAATTATTTGCCATCGTGTTTCTTTTTTGTTCTATTGCCTTTGAGATCTGATCTCCTTATGAAGTATCAAGTGTAAGGATCTTGGTGTAGCTGCATTATATGAAGTAGTCCCATTGCCTTATGAAAAAGAATCAAACTATGACTGACTAAAGATGCTTTAATTTATTGTTAAGGGTTAGGCCACTAGATGAATGACAGATGCTCTCTATTAACTCCTCTCCCTTCCCAAAGAAGAAGAGAAAGAGAATAAGGGAGAGACTTATGGAGAGAGCCTTTCTGCATACCAATCCTTGGTAGTAACTATAAACATTGAGCGTTATCACTTCTAGAAGCAGACACTGTCTGTGAAACTATGCCATTGGCTTCAGAAAGTGCAGTTACTTAGAAGAGACTCAACTGAAAAGTAAAATCTCTGAACAGACTTAGTTCTGTTCTAGCTCAAACCAAGACACTTATAAACTAGAAATGTTTGGGGAGAAAATAAGCATGGTGCTTAGAGATGAAAGAAAATACTAGCTTCCACCATTACTTCTTTCCATGCAGTATTCTAGCTGTTGTTTAATCCACTGATTATAGCAGTCAGAAACATTAAGTAAATATGGAAATTTTAAAGATGAGCCCGGCAAACTCTATCAGTTGAGGTCTGGAACCTGGCTCCAAGTTTACTGATATTTGCTTTAAAATCCAGAAATTTACAGCCAGGCTTTTTACACCAGCATCTCCACTGTGTCATAAGGAAAAGCTTTATTGGAGGAACTATTTCTAGAGATTCAAAATGATACACAAAGTCTGTGATGTTTCAGATAGTAATTGTCCCTTGAGGTAAATTGGCTTGAACAAGTCAGTGAGGTAACCACAAGTTTCTAAACATCATATTTTTAGGAAGGTCCAGTTACAGCTCTGATTTCACTCTTGTTCCCAAGGAAAGTTTTGGTTAAGTCTGTTTTCATCATCTCGCAATAAATCAGAGTATATGACTGGATTTCCAGGACATAAGTAAAGTGGAATGGACAAATCCCAGGTACTGAGGGAAGAGGTGCATTAACAGAAATGGACACATCACCAATAATACAAAGAAGCCTTACTTTACCAGGATATAAAAACATTTACCTCATGGCATTAGCATTCTGACCTGAAAAAAAAACAACAAACCTTTCCCTGGGATTTAACATTGTATAACTAAGAAAATTATTAGGCCCTTTGAGGGGCATGCATTACTGTAGGCAGGAATAACAGAAATGAAATCTCTGGAACTACCTGAACAGAAAATTGGCATGAGAACTAGAGTGCAGGATCCTGAGGGTATGTCTGTACTGCTAAGCAAAAGTACGTAGGGAAGGCTCTCATTGTACCTGCTGCTTTGCAAGCCAGCCCTGCCCCTGGGTCCCTTTCAAACTATCCCAGATATTTCTTTCCAAGACAAACCCAACACAGAAAGGGCAACTTTCTGTCCCTAGGGCTCAAGATCAGTCCTTGGCCAGCTTTTATTTAGTCCTATCAACACAACCCAATTGACCAGTGCACTCAAATATGTGCTCTGATTTATTCCTGGCTAAGGAAGCACTTAAATTCCTACTTAGCTTTAGGCACAGGGTTCAGTCCTCCTGCAACTTTTTGCATGCAAGGTAAAAATATGCTCAAGTAACCTGGAATCAACATGTTAAACGTATATTTTAAGTGCTACTGAAGTTGTGATTTTCTTTTAATGAAGGCTGAAGCCAGGGGTCTTAAGCACATTTAAAACAAAGCAGATGTTATTTTGCTAAATCAAGATCATTGTTTACACTTTCCTCTGAAGTATTTAACGTTAACTTAGATACTACAATATATGGTTTGTTTTGGTAGAAAATTCCTTGGCTGCTAAGGGAACTGTCCTGCCGCCTTCCAGACTTAAGGAGCATAATGTTTAATGAAAGTTTACCAGTGGGACTGTGGGCTGCCTGAGCACAGAGGATAGTTGTTAGGGAATATGCCTTTCTAGCTTCAGTAGTGCCACACATGGCATTTCCTGAAGCTGCTTCCTTTTTTACCTTTCTGGAGACCTGCGACTGAATCCTGATGAAGGCCACATGTAAGACAGAGGATACTCGAGGCTGGCATCTCCTCCAGTTATGTTAAGGAGTGCAAGGCTGTGGCAAAGAGAGAAAACTCACAAATTCAAAAAGAATATTCAGGTTCAGCTCAGCCCGACTCATTAAAAATGTTTACAGTTTAGTTTCTAATGGAAGTTGGCTTTAAAATCACTTCGATATATTTTTTTAAAGCTTAAAAAATGTCCTATATTTATGCAGTTATTTACAATATTCATTGTATTTTTCTTAAGTCATGAAAAGATTACAAACCTACTACATGGTGATTGTATTTGAGACCTTAAAGAGAATGTCCATTTTTCAAGAATCCTTTAACACAGCAAAATATGTGTGTATAAATCATAAGCAACATGGTTTTGACCAGTGGAGTAATGTAACTCATGAAGGGTCAGAATAGATTATTCTCCCTTTTCCCTCTAACCATGTTATTTTTATTTCTTTGGAGGGCTGTGTTTATTTTTCTTTTCCTTTTTTTTGGTCCAAATTCCAAATACATTATCAACTGACAAATAATTTGGTAATGTTACCAATTATTATTTTGCTACCCTTGCATTCACACATGTGAAAAACTGAGATCCTGGGAGAAGATAAAAGTCTCTGAAATTTTGAAAAAAACTATGGTTGATACATACATTTTAAAAAATTATGTTCATCTATGCTTCAGGTGGAACATTAATAAAAATCTACCCCTGTCACAGAAGCAATAGTAAAATTAGGAATATTTTGGATTTAAGGAAATTGTACTAAATTAATTGTCTGACCAATTGGATGGATCAAAGATGAGACAGTTGCAACAATAGCTATCAGCATAGCTGGGCTGACATGCAGCAGCAGACATTAAGCATTAATGGAGCTTATAAAATAAAAATTAGAGGTGCCAAGATGTAAAAAATATAAATTAAGATGTTATTTTAAGATACTTTCTGCATTCTGTTAATGTCCAAAATAATTAATTAGCAGCCTGTTTAATGACAAGGACATATAATGATTTGTAGTAAAAACTCAGCTAGATCATGCCCAGCTGGGCTGTGGATATTTTATAAGACTCCTGGTACATGAGTGTTGCACCATTTTGCACCATTTCTGGAATGTAGTGAGCTAAACGTATTCAGGATAGAGCTGGCAGGGGTAGGGTCATTAGCACACCTAAACAATATCATTATTTTGGCAGCTACCTGAGTCCCTTCTGAGAAATGATTGCTTCCCTGAGGACACTCAGGTTAATATTGGCTCCTTTCCATAGCAGCTTTGTCCCTGGGGCAGCATGGGGGCCACCCAGAGCAGAAGCCATGCCAGAGCCATGACCACCTTCTCTTGAGTGTCCCCAGACCTACATTGTGGCAGCAAGAAGCATTCACGGCACCTGAGCTAAGGGGTGCCTGGCCAGCAAGATAAAGGATGCCCAACCAGCACACATCTCAGCAGCAACAATGGGGTGGCATCAGGGCTTCCAGCAGCAGGCAGCTGCTTAAAAAATCATAGAGCCTCCCTTGACATGCCAGCCCCTGCTCCTAAGTGCAATGCTAGCCACAAAGACAGTATGTGACTGTACTAGTAATGGCTCAGCATTGAAAAAGAAGTCTAGAAATTGCCATTCTCACTTCTACAGCAAGCTCTTGGCAGGAACTCTGTCCTAGGTTGTTGGTTTTGTTTGAATTGAGGAAGATTGTGCTGATTTAATTCCCTTCAGTGATTTTCACCTGTGGCACAAGGATGCATTACAGAGTTGCTCCAGTAGGCAATCACACAAACTCCTACAATGTGATTCACCTCTTCTTCATATAGTAGGATAAACCAGGAAATCCAGTCACATCTTTTCATTCCTTGAATATGGGACTGAGGGTTCTTCTCTCACATGCAGTTAGACAGCTTTACTGTCACCAGTGAGATTACATGAGTTTAAGAGGAGTGAGAATAAGGCCTATATGAGCATATGGTCATATCTAGGGCATATGGGCAATGTGTTACAATGCAAAGCCAGCCATCCTGATGCCAGAACAGCCTTGAAAAGGTGGGTGAAGACCACATTTCCATCCAATGCATACATGTGGTGATGTATGCATTGTATACCTGTATACCTGCTATTTTATGTTTCCCAGGCAGGGGCATTTTGTCCCCAGTTCTGACCCCTGGCAAGGACCTACTTCTCCTGTTTGGACCATCCTGGCTACATCAGCTAGCATGAGGCAGGTGAGGTGCCCTACCCCAGAGTGAGTGGCTGGGGCATTTGGGGCAGGGACACTCCGCTCCCCTCAATGCACTGCTCCACTGCTGCACTGCCGATTGCACTGTGTTGTGGCTGTCAAAAGGCTGGTGCAGCCAAGTGGAGAAGCCAGACTGAAGGTTTTAATTTCACTTCTGAGAGGCCTATGCAAGAATGAGCATGGAAACACCCAAGCTGGTAAGCTCACAGCAGAACACCAGGCAGGAAGACTCCTCTGCCAAAATTTTAAGGTATCATGGAGAAAAATGGGATTAAAAGACTACTGTGGCACAGTGTCCTGGCATAGTCCATACTCCATGGGTTTATATAATTCTGTAAAAAGAAATAATTTAAATCAGTCTTCCCAAAAGTTACCTGCTGAATTTCTCTTTCTAAAATATTTGAACAACATTCTTGAGGCCCTGATCCTCTCTTTATCCAGCTAACAAAACAAAACGTAAACTGAGAGATTTACTTTTCCATCAACAAAAAGAGGTAATTAAAGGATTCAGTGAAACCCAGGTTACCTTTCTACAAGTACTGGTTGTACAGTAGCCTTGTAACTGAAAAGCATGAAAAGATCTGTTTTCCATGAAGGACTCTGTAAAATGGATGAAAAGAAGAGGACAGGGAAAACCTGAGTGCTGGGGTGACTCTGCCTGCATGCAGCTGCAGGCTGTAAAAACTTCTCAGGTGCCTCTGACAAGCAAACATTTACAGTTTTATAACCTCAGTATTTGCAACATTTAAGGCATTTCCTGTCTTAAGTATTGGGAAGTACAAGTAAATATTGCCTGTTCTGAGGTTAACTGCTCTACTTAGCTGAGGTAAAACTTGCAGGCTTTCACAGTCAGGACTGATTCACAGGCAAACCACAAAAATCCCAAAGGTGCTGTCACATTTTTAATTCATTAGGAGCAACTCATACCTATTCCCAGAGCTACTTTTAATAGTGGGCCTTTTCTGGACCACAGGGGGTTTTACTTAGGAGTAGAAAATCTGAGCCTAGTAAGGTTCTGGCTTAATTCTGGCTAAATGCTGAAATGGTCAGAACAAAACTTCTTCAGCTAAGTCTTCCCTATATAAAGAAAGTAGGGAGCTTGGTTTTTTCCATCCTTTATTTTTTTCAGGTTTCAAAAACCACACTACATTTCCCCACCCTACTTCATATGCAGCTTTCATAGATATCTGTGAACCTTTGCATTTTCCAGCTCCGGATGGCAGCCTAGACAGCCTGTTGGAAAGCAGAGAGGGTGTGAAAATGGGTGGGCTTAGAGCAGCGGCTGGAGTATATCTCTGCAATTGCTCTATTGAAGCCGGCAGAACTTCATCGATTTAAGGCCAGATTTGACTCATGATTGAATTCTGTATGTCTTCAGAGCCGACACTGTGCATGGTATATGAAGCAAAACAGAGTATAGTTACTGCTTTTCCTCTCAATCCATTTCTTGTTCTTCTAGCATTAAGAGACAGTAAAAAGTGTGTACACATGTGCCTGTACACACATACACATTTGCACACAAAAGCCTTTTCTTGTAAAATTTTCATTGCAGTTTTGCAGACGCAGGAGGTCTGAATAGTTCAGATAAAGCTTCAGAAAAGTATCTTAAGATTTAGATGCTTCCCTTAACCAGCCATGAACTCAGATTTCCCCCATGGCTGAGGGAAAGCCCTCCCCCCAGCTGGCCTGTTTAGGGGGCAGCATCCTTGCAGGATGCTAACTTCCAGTTCAGAGCCATGCCTGTGCAGCATCCTTTACGTCAGGCTAGACAGCTTGCCATATGGCTGCTTTGTTTCCAGTAGCTATAATGTAATTGAATCAATTGCCCTCACATGATATGGGTGTACTAAATGAACATACATCATTTATTTCTGAGTTTTGAGGCTTGTAAGGAGTGGAGGGCAAGGCCTCTGAGGATAAATCAGTCTAGTTTGTCTTCAAGAAAAATGAGTTGAAATCTGACCTGTGGTGTGGGCACAGATCAATTCAGTAGTTCTGACAGTCCCACGTGGATACTTTCCTCATTTGGAAATTATCCTCTGATGAAGGTTGCTGTCAGTCTTTACACCACTAGGCTACAAAAAGCAGATATCTTCTGAAGTGAAGGTCATCAGTAAATAACATGCAAAATTGAAATGCAGCTTCCTTAAACTGGGGAAAGGGATAGCAGTAATTCTCATGATACTGTCAGAAAGTAAATCATGAGGTGGGAGAAGAGGAAAGGAAGAGAAGAGGAGCTGTCAAAACCTAGCTTTGCAAGATGCTGAGACCTCCAGCAACTGAGAATTGCCATAAGGCAATGGGATTGGCCCATATCCCACTTCCCCCCTTGCAGCAGGAGATGGGTAAGGTCAGTTCCCTAACTTACTGCACTCTAGTTTTCCCAGTCCTCTGCTGCTTTATCTCAGCACCTCTCAGTTAGGTAACTAGGGTTGTTTTGTTTTGTTTTGTTTTTTTATTCTGCTCTGTTCTGCACCAGCTCTGTACCAAGAGCTGTGGCTAAAAGCATTGCTCCTGATCTCTGGCCAGTCATCAATACTGCTAGCTGCTTTGTGTCCACTTCAAGCTATGCAAATCTTTCCTAGAAAAACCAAATTGGACTTAGCTTAACTGCTTTTTTCTTAGATCTACAGAAAAACAAGGCTAAATCTCAAGAAAAGATGGGACAACTTTTGGAAGGTGAAGAAATAAACTGTCTGAAAGTGTCTTATCTAAGCTAACCACCTGGGCCTCTGACATGAGGCAGCACGGGAGCAGTTTCTTTCTGCAGGTGCATTTGTATTGGGGTGGGACAATGTATCTTCTGGTGGTGCCCGTCTCTTTCTATTTACAGTCAATCCTGGATAACCAGCTTCACAGAGTGCCAACTAACCAATTGGGCTAGTTGCATATATCTTGTGGTTGCAGTTATTCTTTGAAGTCAAAGCCTAGCTGTTTTGTTCTTAATTTGAAGAGAGAAGTCTGAACTTGGACTTTGGTATCCCCTTTTTGCTTCATTAGCATTTTGGGGACACCAAATTTGCAGTGCATCATTTTAGAGCTGGAGACCATTTATCAGCAATTCGCCACCTTGCCAGAGATTTTGGAAAGTACTTTTCAGACCTTTCAGCTATTTTGGGGTCTATGTAACATTGTTTCCTGCAGTCTGTCTCCCAAAGCAGAAATTGAAAATCTGGCCATTGAAAGCTATTACTGAGTCCATCCTTCCTTTTAATTTATTAACGTATTTACTTTCCTGCATGATAACTTGTAAAAACCTGTCTATTTTTCTCAACTCTTTTATGCACCTCTGTTTAAAAACACTTCTTTCATTTCTTCCTTCCTTCCTGCCCTGGTTAATTCCTTTCAGACCTTTGGGTTTTGTAGACCCATAACAGCATGGGCAAATGTCAGTATGGCACAGAAGTCCTTACAGGGAGAGAGCTGAAGGTCATTGTGGAGAGGAGATAGCATTTCTGGAGAGATGCAATTGAAATACAAGCATGTGGGTATCCTCTGTCTTTGTACACAGGCGATACTATAAAGCTACAAAGCAGGGGAAGACAGAAGAGGGGGAAGGCAGAGCTAGCCCCTCTGCAAATAGGTAGGAGGCTAAACTGCAAGGTTATTCAGTAATCCAGGCCAAATTAATATTGGTAGTACAATTGTGCCTTCTTGGTAAATCTATGCCTTCATATCGTCTTTACTTCTATTTCTCTATTTCTGTTTCCACTAAACTGATTTTTTTTTTCCTATTTCTGCTTCTTGGAAACTTAATACTCTGCCACCTCATACCCTCTTAGTGCAATCCCTGTACAGACACATTAGGTCAGAGTGGAATTATATAGATGCGAGATATAAAACCTGTATTGAAACATTTTGAACTAGTTTTGGACAAAAAATGTGGATTTAAGGAATAAAAAAGAAGCCCAGCACCAATTCATGGCAGTAAATGCTGCATTATTACTAAAAATTGTACTGTACAAAATTTTCAGATTTTCTACAGGGAGATGTTGTCATGTCTTTTTAACAAAATGCAGCATTTTCCTTTCAAACATCCTCCATTTCCTTCATCTCTGCTATCCTGTTTTTTGACCAGAGTAGCTCAGGCTGTATCTCCTGTAATAGGCAACAAACCCATCCCTGTTCTAACTTCAAGTGTCATTGCTCACGGTCACTTATTCGAAGCTGCACTCTTATTCATCTTCTTTCATTTGTTCCCTACCTATTGGAAAGGAGTAGAACAAAGGATGGCTGCTCTCCCATAAAAAAGCAAGTAATATTTCCTCAAAATCAGGTTTACATATCTTCAAAAGCCTTTTCAGGTCAGGGATCCATGATGTGTAACAGAGGCTTGCCTGCAGACTCACAACATGGAGTTTGCTTAGAGGAGTAAAATAAAAAGATGGATTAGTTGGTTTTTTTGGGATCTGAGTGTTAATTGGCTCCCTAATAAAATCATCTAGTTAAACTCTCTGCTCCATGGTATAGCACTGCAGTGAAGGAATTTTTGAAGGCACCCTGCTGAGTTGATTGTGCATCTAGATAATTAATTGAAATGAGGAAAATAACACATAAAAAAAAAAGGGAAATTGCATATTTTAAGCTCTTTTTCATACATAAGTTGCAAAGATTAACTCACCTGATAGCAAAGTAAGCATCCTACTGAACAAAGTGTTTCTTTGTCTCAAGCAACAGGTTTGGCAACCACTTCCTTTGAAGAGCCTCAGATTTCTAAAGCTGCAAGAAGGAATTTTAAAAGCATTAAAATACTTTGAACAAATATGTCATGGTTTTATGTACATTTAAATGTTTTATATACATTTTATATGGTTTTCTAGGCATTTTTAAATCTTGGGAAGGTAGGGGTTTTTTATAAAAAAAGATTGTTCCCATTCTCTCCTGTTCATTTCTTGTTTCTCATGTTTGGCGTTTGCTTTCCTGTACGGCAGTTCGCTTGACATATATCATCCCAGGACAATTTAGCTTTCTGTGTAATTGTTTTCTGAGTATTTGTATTTATCCTGTTGGTAATCCTGCACTGAAAATCTTGCCCATACTTGGTTATATGCTTATATTGATTTTGTTTCCTTTTCTTCTGGTCTTAGTTACAAATTACACCTTTGTTTTTGCTTGGAATGTTTTAGGGTGATTGATTCCTGAATGAATCGAGTTCACCCACAAGCTAAGGCTTGATTTAATCCCCTTAGTACCAGAGATTTCAAAGCATGCAAACTGAAGTTACAGCACCCTCTGGAAATGAGGGCAATGGATATTTTTCCTGGATGTTGGAGAGCTAGGTCTCTGGATACCCCACTTAGGATCAAGTACCTGCTCTTGCCAAGGCCTAGAGTTAAACTCCAATTTCTGCCATGTCAGTGGATTTCTGTGGCTGTCAGAGGAGAGTGAGCTGTTTGTTTGCAACCCCTCGAAGATGTGAGATCTATAAATTCCAGGCTCTTTAGGGAATATGACTCTGTATGCATGCAGGGCTTTGTTTTCTTTGTGAAGAAGAGGGGAGGGAGGAAGGTTTGATAAGAGGCACTCATGTGTATGTAAAACAGTGACTTGGGATCAGTAGGAAAAAAATGTGGATGCTATTATAGATGAATTATCCTTCTGAAGTCCCTTCCCTGAAGATAACTGAACTTGCTTTTATGCAAATGAACTTGCTGTGAGCTTGACATTGCAAACAGTGCACTTGAAAGTATTTTGGCTGCTTCCAGCCTCCACTAACAAATAGATTAAACATGCGCTGCAGTGGACTTGATCAGATATGTGGTGATATGCAAATGTCTCTGAACCTGAGCTTACAGGTAGGCTCAGCTGCAATGGCAGGAATTACCTGGGGCATCTGTTACTGTGGCTTCTGCATTGTCAGGTATGGTGTGGAAATGAGAAGACTGCAAGCAGCACAGCTTGCAAGAACTTGTTGCTGATACCCCTTTAATTCCTGAGGTTTTCCAAACTCTTGAAAACGTCCTGTCATGTGCATTCCTTTTCCCAGCCTTTTGGTTGTAACCACACAGTACTGAACCCTCAGTTACAAGTGCCATAATTACCTCCATCTCCTCCTGCTGCTGCAAATGAGCAGAGAGGAAAAGTTCATTAATCAAATTATCTGAATTTTGGAGAGAACCAGAGCAATGACAGTCTCCTGTTTCCTGGAGATTCGAAATATGCCTCCTTCCTTTGGAAGCAGATGCAGCCCCAATTTAAACAGGGAACAGGGTGAAAAAGAAGGGGGAGAGCAGATGGGGCACACACTTGACCTAGCAGCTTGCAAAATGCTGGTACAGAGACAGGCTTGACGCTGCCCCTACCTGAAAATATCTTTATCCCACAGAAGTCTAGTGTGTGTATGTATGGATGAGAAAGAGCTTAGGAGATAAAACATCTCTGAAGAGCTTTCTTCTTGTTGCATCTGCCTTCAGGACTGTTTTTATGCATTTTACCTGTCAAACCCTCTTAAGCTTCGTGGCTTGGGAAGTTAAGCTTGTATTTACCGATTCTTTGAGTACTTTATACAACTGTTTCCCAGACCATTTCTCTCCTCTCAGCTACTCTCTCCGTTGTTTGGCCAGTGTCATGTTCCCTCCTTTCCTTTCGTGACCACCAGGGTGCTCCAGCCTCATGAGCTAAACCACCACGTTGGGACAAGAACCAACTTTGGGACAAGAACCAACCTTGGGACCCCAACAAAATCCCAAGGATGTGTTTGGTGTGCAGGGTTGTGGGCAGAAGGGGTGGGAAGAAGTTGGCAAAATTGCAGCTAAAAATTCAAACCAGCAATGTTGACGAAGGTAGCAAGAACCAGGATATTTATTCAGCCCCATTTAAGAAGCACATACTAATGCACTTCAGTGGAACTTCTACTTGTGGAGTAATTTTTAAGGCCACAGTGCAACAGGCACTGTTACTAGAGGCAGTAACAAGTACATTTATCAATGGCAGCAGCAACAAACCAAATGAAAACACAGTAATTAATACTTAGTCCAAATTTTAATGCAGCAAAACATTAGGCTTGCACGTAAGCCTCATAGGGCTTCAGCCAGTGCTAAGAATAAGTACGTGTAAGTGATTTGTTGAATTGATGGCTATAACAAGTACCTGATAGCTCTGCAGATACCAAACTCCTGTATTTTGTCTCTCCCTATATTTCTGTACAGTTCAAATCACTTTTATATTTCAGATTTTAAAAACTGATTAGGCTATGCAGAAACTTAGAAAGTAGCTGTAGGAAAATTCTCCTTTTTCATCAAGTCACTTTTTTTACTGGTTTTGAAATAGGAAAAAAAAACCAGTGCACTATAATCCGACAAAATGTTGCATGCCTTAGCTCTTTATATGGACTAAGGGAGCAAACTTCAACTCTAAGTCTTATTTTTATAATTTTTAATCCTCCTTCTTTCATATATTTCTTGCATTCATAGAACAATACAAGAGAATGAAAGTAACTAATTTAAATGATATAAATATGCACAGCCATTAACTGGAAGACTTTGTAGGAAGAGGGATAAAATATCAGCCTTAAATTTCAAAGTGTACAGTAGTCAGTTCAGATAGGGTTGGAGTTATATTTTTTAATTTAAAATTCTTCAAATCTTTTATTCTCTCTGTATCAAAATAGATCACTACAACTTCAATACTCAATACTTAATTATCTGCACTATAAAAAGAAATCCCCTTTAACAGTTAAGAAAATATTTAAACAGCTCTTCTTTTTTTGGTAAAAGAACTGAAACATGATGTGCAGTGTATAAGCCAATTTTCTACTGATGTATACATGGAGGTCTAAATAAGATTAAGAGATATGTGTTTTCTCTGATCTTGGCAATTTTTGCATTCAGTTTTTTAGGCCATCATTATGTGTGGTTTGGGAATCCAGACGGATTTAGCTACATGAATTTATTTGCAGTGTCACAGCCTTACCAAGTGGTAGATACATTTCTTTACTTTTGCAGAAAAGTATGGGTTTGTTAGACTTAAACATGAAGACCATCTTCTCATGCTGGAAGTCATAAGCACAAGCTTTTGAAATTGGTGAGGGTAGGATCGTGTGGTCACACAAGAGAGTTCTTTCAGTTCAGATATTCCTGGAGGAAGAGGAACTGTTTTGCATCCCTTGGGAAGCAGAGGAGTCTGAAATGAACAGGAGTGGGACAGAAAAGTGGAACTTCATATTTTCCTTGTGAAAACTCTTGTCAGTAATGTCTTGCCTTTGAGAGACTGTGGTAGAAATGTATTTCTGGAGGTAGTTTAGTCCTAGTTTTTAAAGTACTTAACATCTTTAAGTTAGGCTTTCTAAGAGTCTGAGATAAATGAAACATGGGACTTCTGGGAAATTTCCCAAGATGTACTCTGATCAGCCAAATTTACTTGTCTCCTTCAGAAGTGAGTGACCTTTCCATGTTGTATATATCCTCATCAGCAGGAGAGTGCTTTCCTGTTTTACCTGCTGTGTAACCATTTCTACGTTATCTGACATCCCCTCTCCTTGGCACACACATTACCTTTTCTACATAAAATGGCATAGTGCAAGAGTGGGTCAGAGGGGACCACACATGGTAACTGTTGGCTCTTTCCAGATTTCCAGTACATTAATTTGATAGAGGACCCCACATTGGCTTGGAGTGGCCATGATTAGGTATTTAAAAGAAATGCTTGCTGTGCAAGTCGCAGGACCTCAGCAAGACAGGCTTACAGGGAAAAACAAAATAGTTTGGAAATAAATTGAAACTTTGTGAAATTTGATCTAGGAAGGTGGACAGTGAGAGACAGTAGAGGTTTTGACATAGAATAAAGATCTCTACAGAACCAGGAATATCATTGGAGTAAAACTTACTTGTGCTTTTGCATTTTGACTTCTTTTCTTTCCTAGTTTGAGATAAATGAGGTGTAGCTTTACCTGGGGGAGCGAAGAAAGGAAGGCAGTAGAAAGGAGTGAATAGTGAGAACTTCAATGCCTTATTTGCCCACTGTCCCTACAACAGCACGTGTACATGTATGGGGAGAGACACTGCTGCTTGATCCCAGGTGTGGGCAGCCAGAGACAGGCTGTGCAGCTCCATAGCAGCCAAGCAAGGGTTCATTCTTCCTCTTCACAACCCTGCGGTCTATGACATGACCCAGCAGAGCAGAGGCTGGTGGAGAAAACAGATTTCCACATTCTCATCCAAGTTGCACCCACTGCTGGAAACAACAATTGTCCAAATAGAATTAAAGTTCTATAATGTATTACGGAGCCATACAACACTTTTTGATGAAACACTGTACAAGCTATCAGTGTTCTTGAAGATCTGGTACTTGGCAGGCTTTGCTCTGATGTCTGCTGACTCCCTGGCATGAATGCACAGGGCAGCTTCTTTTGCCCTGTAGACTAGTACCTGGGGCTAGGAGGCAGCTTTATTAACAGTATTAGTCCTTGCCCTGGGTTATCATTGTGGGAATTGAAATACTCCATGTGGATTTAACTCAAAGGAAGCATGGCATGTCTTATGCTACCTGAGAGGCGAGGTGCAGATTGATGAGTCCTGTGGGATTGTATACTCTCCATCTCTGCTTCCAATAGCAGGTGCTGGGTGGTGTGACCCTCTCCTAATGCCATGTCCACAGTAGGTCACAGGAGAAGCAAGGGGACACAGGGAAAAACTGGCGCAGAGGGAATCCACACTTGGAGAAGTGCTTTGGCACTGCACTGTCAATGAGTGACTTGCTGGCCTGGAGATACAGGAGAGTACAAAAGGCAGGGGACTGGCGGGGAGGGAACAGAGAGGTCAATGTCGTGCAGCAAAGAAGTGAATTGACAGATCTGTGCTGGCATTTTGTATTTATAAGATATGTAGGCTTATAAATGAGCTCTACAATAAAGTCCCTACTGATTGCAGGGAAAGAAGAAATGACCCTTTTTTGTTAGGGGTAGAAAGTACAAACAAAAGAGGGAGGGGGAGAAATCATATTTCTCAACTCGTCATCTGAGCAGTGTCTTTGTTAGACACTTACGGAGGAGAAAGCTCTCCATCGCTCAGCGCTGCAGCAGCTTGCTGTGATGCAGAGTGAAGGTGACCAGCATGGGAAGAGCCATCCAGCATTTCACAGCCTTGGGGATTTTCTCTGTGTGCCATTTTCTATGTACAGCTGGAGAGGAAAGGGGAGGTGCAGTTAGAGGTGAGCTTATTTGCATTTCCAGGAAGCTGCAATGACCTCACTGGGATCTACCACTTGCATCATGATGGACTTTAAATAGAGTAATAGCTTTGGGATCCTGCTTCTCGAGATCAGCAGTGACAGTTTCCTACTCACAGGGGCATTTGCAAGAAAACTTAAAATTTGTGTGTGTGCAAGCAAGTATTAGAGGGAAGGTTTTACTGCCATGCTGGAAAAGTCATCCTAACCTACATACTAACCTATCATGCTACAGCGTCGCCATAACCAGCTGATGGACACCCAAACGCGAGGACAGTTTTGAGGATGAGGTAGCTGGGATTTGGGCAGGTGTCCTGAAGTGCTGGCACAAGAGCAGCTGTCCCAATTCCTCTGAGCAGTTTATCTGTTTCCAAGTCACTACCCCAGAGGCAACAACCCCCTTCCCCTGACTCCAGGGAAGTGCGAAGTTAACACTGATGCCTTTGGTCTGCTATCAGAAGGGAAAGAGCTGTGTCAACACAGAAAATGCTATTTGTTCACAGGTTGTTAGAGACAAAGGAGACACAGGCAGGTGCAAGAATAAAAATAGAAATTCTAAAGTAACAAAATGAGAGAAAAGAGAGAAGATTAATTGTTTAAGTCACAAAAGACAGAAAAATGAATGGAGAAGTAAAAAGACTATTAAATCGAGTATGCCTGCCCTTTAGAATAGCATTGATAAAGGCTGGGGATGTGCAGTGTAAAGGTTGAGACATATCTAACTGAGGGTCACACCTGATGAAACGATAATTTACGGTTAGAGAGTAAAAGAGACCATTTGGATTATGTGGGTATCATTTTTAGACTATCAGATATTAGGAGGCTGGAGGGAGCACACATCACTAGATACATGAAGCAGGTGTCTGAAGAGCATCCAGCTATAAAAGCAGAAAAAAAAAAAAGCTCCTGTTTGTTGCTTTGCTTGCTTGCCTGTCCTCTTCTGCTTGCTGTAGGGAATTGAAATGAAAAACTAAGTAATGCAATATATATTCTGTGTTCTCTGTTACAATTGACAATACAAGAAACAATACCTTAATGATGTGTTAGATTTTTATTGAAGACGCTTGTTAGGCTTCATAGTATAAATGCAAAAAAGATTTAGAGGTGTTTGTTCTCCAAACATAGCCAGGTCAGGCTATGAGAGAGACCTGTGTGAGCACAATAAATAGAAACAAAAATGGTGAGAAAAACCTGGATAGTGACTGAACTTATCAAGAAAAAGATAATTATGCTGAATGAGAAGATTTCTCAGTATAGATATATTAATATTGTAAACTGTGTCAGCCAGTGCAGTGGTCCAGCTTCTTAGTGGCTGCATCTGTTTCTTTTCTATCAGCTGCAGAATCAAATATAGTCATTAGGAAACAGACGTGTAGACTCTCATCTCGAGAGTGCATCGTATCATAATAACTGGAGCCCACAGAAAACCAGCTAGATCATTCCCTCATTCTCTCCCAGTTCCATGATTCTCCCCCATTCTTTGCCTACTACTGTTCAACTCTGCACATACCTGCTCTCTGAATCATATGGAACTTTTTCTTGAATTGCACTTTTTTGCTGAAATATTTTCTTCAAGCATTGTTCTATGCAATTGCCTCTTCTCCTTCACCCCATCAAATAGGGAGAAAAATGCAAACCCAAGAGTATAATTTACAAAGACATACTGTTGAATCCTTCATCAGACTCTTTTACTTGAAGCCTATAATTGTATTCTGTAGAAAGCTAAACCTAATTTGCTCACTCTGGAGAGCACTGTGTTGTAAAAAATTGAATCAGACTTAAGCACTTGATAACAGGAATAACTTTCTATACCTGATATAGAAGTGATTTGTATTATGTAATATATGTAATTACTATGGAATGATGTATTTGTAATACGGGATATCATAGACATCAATGAGACACTTTCATTGCAGCTTTTCCAGGGTCTCTCAAGTGTTTGTTTTGGAGGGGGTTGTCAGCATAACAGTCTTCTACCAGTGTCCCAGCATCACTGAAGGAAACCAACTGTAATTAAATGAAAATGTGCATCCCCTTCTTGTAGTGACCAAGAACACTGAGGTGGTGTTGAGAACTCTGCACCTTCCTTGTTTTTACAGACCCATGAGGGAGAGCCCAATGTATGTGAAAAACACATGACCTAGTGAATTAGACTTGCCTCTTATAGAATCATAGAATGGTTTGGGTTTGAAGGGACCTTAAAGATCATTTAGTTGCAACCCCCCCCTGCCGTGCCCAGGGACACCTCCCACTAGACCAAGTTGCCCAAAGCCCCATCCAACCTGGTCTTGAACACATCTGGTGGTGGAGCATCCACAACTTCCCTGGGCAACATGTTTCAGTGTTTCAGCACCCTCATAGTGAAGAACTTCTTCCTAATTTCTAATCTAAATCCAACCCCTTTCATTACCCCTTGTCCTATCACTATANCCCCTGCCGTGCCCAGGGACACCTCCCACTAGACCAAGTTGCCCAAAGCCCCATCCAACCTGGTCTTGAACACATCTGGTGGTGGAGCATCCACAACTTCCCTGGGCAACATGTTTCAGTGTTTCAGCACCCTCATAGTGAAGAACTTCTTCCTAATTTCTAATCTAAATCCAACCCCTTTCATTACCCCTTGTCCTATCACTATAAAACCTTGTAAAAAGTCTCTCCTCAGTTTTCTTGTAGGTCCCCTTCAGATACTGAAAGGCTGCAATAAGGTCACCCCAAAGTCTTCTCTTCTCCAGGCTGAACAACCCCAGCTCTCTCATAGAAGAGGTATTCCAGCCCCCTGATCATCTTCATGGCCTTCCTCTGGACCCACTCCAACAGGTCCATGTCCTTCTTGTGTAGGGGTTTAGAGCTGGATGCAGTACTCCATATGGGGTCTCAAGAGAGTGGAGTGATGTCCAGATATACCAATGATTGCCTATATGGCAACATTTGTGAGCATGTCCACCTCTGTAAAATGGTACTGACATGGTAGAATGCTCACCTTCTTATATCTCTGAGAAGGACAGGGAAACACTCTGTCCTCTGTGAATGTTTGGCATTATTGATGAAAGCAATGACCCTGTGCTCCCACATAATGTATTACTCCCTAAGGCCCTCCGCAGTAGGTGATGTTATTCATAATGTCTCACTATCCAACCAGCACTTCTCCAAAGGATGCTGTAGCTCAGTACACATGGACACTCTTCTCCAGTGAGGAATTAAGGGTTTGCTACCATTTTTACCTGTTTTGACCCCAAGAAGCAGAAGTGTGTAAATATGTACAAACCTGTATTAGTGTGCATGTTCGTGCTTGCATGTGTGTGTGTGAGAGAGAGTTGTTGATGATGACGATCAGTGCATCCTTCCTTGGATTACTGGAGGGATTTTCTGTATGATGTAGTGAAGTGACTGTGAACTTCCACATTTCAGAGTGGGGAAACCATGGTGACCAGTGGAATTTACTTGCTAGTTCTCTGGGTTTTCTTTTCTCCTTTCTCTGATGTCAGGCTCTTTCTGTTCTTTTCTTCCTGCTGACTTCCAAATAGCAGGGATTATAGCCAGAAATTCCTGCGAGCTGACTTAGATCTTCCTGAACTAGCCCAAAAAACTAAAGTATTGGCTGAGTTTACCACTGAGTTCTATTTTTCTACTGTGCTTTGGGGCCTAGAAGTAACCTAGCTTCCTGATGCAGGATATTTCTTCTATCGTGTTGGAGATGTATTGCAAGAAAAAATATAGCTTCCTGTGTATTATAAAGTTGGGCCAATTTCACAGAAAACACTCCCCAAAGGAAATGACTCTCTTCTTCCTAA
Source organism: Eurystomus gularis (assembly GCA_013400335.1). Lineage (NCBI taxonomy): Eukaryota > Metazoa > Chordata > Aves > Coraciiformes > Coraciidae > Eurystomus > Eurystomus gularis. The sequence goes on from VZZY01023499.1 coordinate 224,176, forward strand.
ATTCGTTCTGTCTGCTATGAATTATTAACCTCCAGGAATCCATTGTTCCCAATTTTGGAAATTTCTGCATCTTTCAAGTGACTTCACCCTATTGGAAGTAGCAACTCCCCCTTCCCTCATTCTGCTTCTAGGACACGCCCTGTGAAGTTTTGGGGGGCTTCCTGTGCTTATGTCATTGCACTGCTGTCATAAGGATGTTATTGGATACTGTTTTGTCCTGCTTTGCATTAGTATGCACTTCCCAGCATGCATTGTTTTTTTCTCAGGGAACTGGTACAAGACCTTCAGAGAAAAGAGGAACCTGCTCAACATGCTGCCAAAGTCAGCAGACTTTTTTCCAAATAAAGAAAAAAGGAAAAATAAATCAAACTACTCTGAAGAAACCACAAGCCAGTCAACTCTCTGAGTTGAATTGCATGAGAAAGAGACCTACAATTTCAGAGGAGCAACACCCTGACTTGCAGCTTCTTTCAGCATGAGAGGGAAGTGTTGCTTGTAGTTCAATTGTAAGTGATAGCTGGAAAATACATTTTACAGTTTCAGCCCTTTTGTGATCTCAAGCTTGTGACCGAATTAGGTCTCCTGATGGTGACAGCCAAGCATGAAGCACCTCCCTTAATCTAAGCATGATCTGAGGTCAGTCTGTTTATATTATCACAGAATCACAGAATGTTAGGGATTGGAAGGTACCTCGAAAGATCATCTAGTCCAATCTCCCTGCCAGAGCAGGATCACCTAGATCAGGTGTGTTGGTTTCGTAAGAGCTGCGGGGTAGCCGAG